>JAXLNS010000001.1:6656293-6756293 GCA_037215915.1 Pantherophis vulpinus
GGAATCTGGCCCGATTGTGCGAATCTGCCTGCTTTTTGCTTAGCAACCCACTTAGCAACCTTCCAGCTGTTCAGGGTTTGTTTGTTTTTTACCGTTTTTGACAAAAACCAGAACAGCCTCCTTGCCTGAGATGAATGTCGAAAGAAGGAGGAGGAGGAGAAAGAAGAGAAGGAAATATGGAGGAGAAGGAGGAAGAGGAGGAGGAGGAGGAGGAGGCGGAAGAGAGGAAAAAGATGGAGGAGGAAGAGACAGAGAAGGAAAGGAGGAGGAGAAGACCTGTCAATGACCTTGTAGGTTTACTACAGGTAATGTCTGCTCTTAAACTGAGTTTAGACGGACATGGTCTGATCCCAGGTCGTGGTTAGATTGCTCTTCTACATGAGATTCCACTGGGAATCTCAGATCTGCTCCCTGTCTCAGCCTGGGAGTTCCTTTTGTTATTTTATAATGTAATAATCCACCCCAAGGCCAAATTCTCCTCCTTCTCCTCCACCACTCCTTCTCCTTTTCTTTCTCCTTCTCCTCCTCCTCCTCCTCCTTTCTCCTCCTCCTCTTTCTTCTCCACCACTCCTTCTTCTTTTCTTTCTCCTTTTCCTCCTCCTCCTTCTTTCTCCTTCTCCTCCTCCTCCTTCTTTCTCCTCCTTCTCCTTTTCTTTCTCCTTCTCCTTCTCCTCCTTTTCCTTCCCCTTCTTTTTCCTCCTCCTTCTCCACCTTCTCCACCAATCCTTCTCCTCCTACTTCTCCACACCTTCTCTTTTTCTTTCTCCTTCTTTTTCTCCTTCTCCTTCTTTTTCCTCCTTCTCCTTCTCCTTCTCCACCACTCCTTCTCCTTCTTTCTCCTCCTCCTCCTCCTCCTCCACCACTTCTTCTCCACCACTCCTTCTCCTTCACTTTCTCCTTCTCCTCCTTCTTCACCATTCCTTCTCTTTCTCATTTTCCTTCTTCTCCTTCTCCTCCTTCTCCACCACTCCTTCTCTTTCTCCTCCTTCTCTACCACTCCTCCTCCCATTTCCTCCTCCATTAAATGGAGTGCATTTTCCATTGGGACTCAGGTGGCAAACACATCTGATCGACAAACACATGAAAAAGTAGAATCCTCTCTTGGGAAGGATTGGCTGGGTGGATCCCCAAACTTCAGAACTCCCATGAACCAAGAGTTCTGGGGCCACCTGCAGCTTATCAGCCGAGCCCTGACTTGGGATAGAAACAGTGGTGGGATTCAACAACTAATGACCGGCTGGGCGGACGTAGCCATGGTGGGCATGGCCAGGGGCTGTGACAGCCAGCACTCGGCCTCCTGCAGCCTCCTGGGTGTAAAAATGGGCCGCGTGGGGTGGGGGAGGCACACCACACACACACACACATGCGTATGTCCCATTTTCGGCCTAGTAGGCCTCCCTACACTTACCTGGGAGCCAAAATGGGGCATGTTGGGACTCCTGGAAGGAGCGGGGCCAGGCAGCAATTTAACAACTGTTTTACCCGAACCGGCTGACTCCCACCACTGCTTAGAACGGACAAGTCCAACACAAAAAAAGGGCCATGTTGACGAAGACACCAGCTTTTGCATCCAGCTTTGGTTGCCACAATATAAAAAAGATGTGGAGACTCTAGAAAGAGTGCAGAGAAGAGCAACAAAGAGGATTAGGGGACTGGAGGCTAAAATATACGAAGAACGGTTGCAGGAACTGGGTGTGTCGCTAGACTAGAGAAAAGAAGGACTAAGGGGGACATGATAGCAGTCTTCCAATATTTGAGGGGCTGCCCCAAAGAAGAGGCAGTCAAGCTATTCTCCAAAGCAGCTGAAGGCAGGACAAGAAACGACGGATGGAAACTCATCAAGGAGAGAAGCAACCTGGAACTAAGGAGAAATTTCCTAGCAGTGAGAACAATTAACCAGTGGAACACATTGCCACCAGACCAGTGGTGGGTTCCTCCAGGTTCGGTCCAGTTCGGCCGAGCCGGTAGCGGTGACGATATGATGTCACCGAACCGGTTCTCCCCCCACCGCCCTCCCACCCCCACACACCCCCACATTATTCTTACCTTTTATTTGGCCCCACCCCCAATCTATTGCTGCCTCCTGAGTCCCAGCTGATGACTAGAGGGAAAAAAAACTGTTTAAACTCTTGCCGCGGGGCTTCAAAGGGCCGCCCTACAGCTAATCAGTGTTAAAAGAAAACAAATGAGTTGGGTCGTAAGTGCGAGGACTGGTCGTAAGTGCGAGGACCTTCCAGAAATGACTCTGACCAGCTAGCCACGCCCACCTAGTCACATGACCTCCAAGCCACACCCACAAAATAAGCCACGCTCACAGAACCGGTAGTAAAAAAATTTAGAACCCACCCCTGCACCAGACGTTGTGGGTGCTCCATCACTGGAGGCTTTCAAGAAGAGATTGGACAACCATTTGGTCTGGAATGATATAGGGCAGTGATAGCTAACCTTTTTGCCGTCGCGGGCCAAAAGTGGGGGGGAGTGTGGGGGGATCACGCGTGCGCGGGGCCACACCCATAATTCAATGCGTCCCGCCCCCCATGTGCATGCCCACGAGACCCTACCGAGCTCCCTACTGAGACCCTACCGCTTTTGGCATGCAATGACACGGTGGGCCCATTAGGCCCATTTTTCGTTCTCCCCAGGCTCCAGAGGCTTTCTTGGAGCCTAGGGAGGGCGAAAACGGCCTCCCCCCACCCCCGGAGGCCTTCTGGATGCCGGAAACAATCTGTTTGCTGATTTCCGGTTGGACCTAGAAAGTCTCTGGAGCCTGGGGAGAGCAAAAAACAGGCGTTCCCTCCCCCGGAGGCCCTCCAGAGGCTGGGAACAGCCTGTTGCCTGATTTCCGGTGGGCCCAGAAGGACTGAAAATCAGCTGGCTGGCATGCACATGCGCGCCGGAGCTGAGCTAGGGCAACGCTCACATGCCCACCGATATGGCTCCGCGTGCCACGTGTGGCACGCGTGCCATAGGTTCGCCATCACGGATATATAGGGTTTCCTGCCTGAGCAGGAGGTTGGACTAGAAGACCTCCAAGGTCCCGTCCAACTCCGTTCTTCCATTTCTGTCCTTGATCTGTCCCCGTCCACACACACACACACAAACACAGCCAGCCGAGGGTTAAGAAAGTACTTGGCACGCACACAGGTCATTATCTCAAACTTGGCAGCAATATAATCACCGTCTGCCAAGAGCTTTTACTGCAACAGATAACATAAAATTACATACGCATTGCAAATAGTCCAGCAAAACAATATCCCTTTCGGCAGCTTCAGACGTTGTTCAAGTGACTAGCCAAAGTTCGTTTTTCTTCGTCACGGGGTTTTACCAGCCACCACCCTCTCTTATATAGTCTCTGGGGTGTGGTCCAGTGACTCAGTTCTAATCCCTAGCACGCCTCCTTAACTGCTGCAACCGTTTATCACGCCTTTGTTGGCGTGCATCCAGGAATGACGGCTCTCCTTTGCTCTCATCCGAGACACCTGGCTCCTGGCTAATCTCCTCTCCCTCGGCCGGCACCTGAGACAGTGCCAGAGGGGAGGGGCCTGGAGAGGGAGGCCTGGCTGACTCCTCTTCCTCATGTTCGGAGCCTTCTTCCTCCGATGAGATAGGCTCAGAGGGCGGGGCCACAACAGTCGTGTTCTAATCGTCACTTGCAGCCACTGGTACCCATCCATCTGCAAAGGTGGTCTAAAATTTAAAGGTTACCACCTTTAAAGCGCTCCATGGCTTAGGACCTGGTTATCTAGGGGACCGCCTGCTACCACCAATAGCCTCCCACTGGCCAGTACGCTCCCATAGAGAGGGGCTTCTCAGGGTGCCGTCGGCCAAACAATGTCGGCTGTCAGCCCCTGGGGGAGATCCTTCTCTGTGGGGGCACCTACAATCTGGAACGAGCTCCCCCCGGAGATACGGAGGATCCCGGATCTGCGCACCTTCCGTCGCGTGCTCAAGATTTTCTTATTTCATCAAGCTGGCCTGGCCTAAATCTTCTCCCCTTTTTAAATGCAAATTTTAATTTGTTTTTTAAATTATGGGGTATTTTAAATTTTTTTTTTTTTTCTTTTTTAATTTGATTTATATGCCGCCCTTCTCCGGAGACTCAGGGCGGCTTACAGTGCGTTAAGCAATAGCCTTCATACTTTTGTATATTTATACAAAGTCAGCTTATTGCCCCCACAAACTGGGTCCTCATTTAACCTACCTTAGAAAGGATGGAAGGCTGAGTCAACCTTGAGCCTTGGAGAGATTCGAACCAGCAGTAAATTGCAGGCAGCTGTGTTAATAACAGGGTGCTTTAAACCACTGTAGTACCAAGGCTCTTGTTTGTAATTAATTTGTAATTAATTTGTTCAGCCAAATTATTTAATTCGTTTTTATTCTATTTTAAATTTTTGTATTTATGTGTTTTATTTTGTGGGCTGCTCACCGCCCTGAGTTCTTCGGGAGTAGGGCGGTATAGAAATTTAATAAAATAAAATAAATAAATAAATAAAACCCACAACTCTGATCAACCCGCACTCCTTTTATAGGTGCACCCCTCTACAAAAGTAGGGCAGTATTTTGATCGCAACCCTGTGCCCAGAATCGTGCACATTTCGCCTCTCTGGTTTGAAAACCTCTGCCATCTGTAATCCTTATATCGTTAAGGTTATTTCTCCGCTTTTATTTAATTTGACGCGGGAGCTAATGGACTGTTTTATTAGCAATCTAAGGACATTCCGGCTTTCAAGGTGTCTGGAGTGGAACACAACTTATTGTTGTATTGCCAACAATGCTTCGTTGATAATAAGCCGTTGCACTTACCAAAAATGGAGAGATCCCATTCAACCCGGCTTTTTAGGCTATTAAATGGAATGAATTTGACGTATTTTTCTATCGGTTCTCAATTTCTAGGGCTATTTATTGATTGATTTATTTTTTAAAAGTTGGGTACGTTTTCTTGGAATTGATTTTAGTACGGCTAGTCCTTGATTTACAACAGTTTGTTTAGCGACCATTACAGTGGTGGGTTGTTACCGGTTCACCCCGGTTCGCCCGAACCTGTAGCAGTGGCGACAGGAGGCTCCGCCCAGCCGCCCGGATGTCATCAAATACACTCTGCGCCTGCGAATCGGTAGCAAAGGTAAGTGAAACCCACCACTGGATGATTCAAAGATACGACAGCATTGAAAAAAAGGGACTTATGACCGTTTTCACACGTACGACCACTGTAGCATCCCCAGGGTCACGTGATCAAAATCCAGGCACAGGAAACTTGGCCCCTGTGATGTCTCGGGGCATGGCACGAAAGCAACACAGCTGTTGTGGCTCCGTTACCTGAGCCTGTGTCATGGTCAGGAGAGGACTCCGAGAGTGAAGGGGAGGAGTTGGCAAGGCCTCCCTCTCCAGGACCCTCCTCTCTGGCAATGCCTTCGGTGTCCGCCGAAGGGCAAGAGAAGGGCCGGGGCCAAGCACGTCCACGCAGCCACAGATGGACAGTGATGAGGGTAATGAGTCTTGGCTGGATCCACGCCAGCGTCGCAGAGATAAGCGCGCGCAACAGAAGAAAAGGCGTGCCCAAGATTAGGCTGAGTCACTGGACCACACCCCACAGGATATAAAAACAGTCCAACCTTGTGACGAACAATGTTGAAAGCTTCCATGCCATTCTGCATTGCTGGACTTTTTGCTATAGACTTTGCTGGATTATCTCTGGACTTGATTGACTCTGTAATTATTGAGCTGTTTCTTTTGATGTACCAGGAGTGGGGAGAAGTTATCTCTTCTCTTCGTAAATAATAAACTCTTGGCAGGCAGCCACTAGGTTGTTGCTAAGTTCCGTTATCATAAGGAAAGGATTTTGCCGGCTGGTTTGGTCTTTAATTCTTGAACGTCTGTTGGTGTGTGTGCGTGTGGTTGAGGACAGAACAACAGCCAAAGAACAGGTCTAACTCCCCTTTATTGCTCCAACTTTGCCCCCAAACGTCCCCACGTTTACTACAAGTCCTGGAGCAAAACTCTCACACACACATTTAGCAGTCTTTGGCTGTGAGTTGTCCAGTAAGCCAGGTTTAGCCAAACGGTAACCAGGGCCAGCAGTCCAATAAGCCAGGTTTAGCCAAACGATAACCAGGGCCAGCAGTCCAGTAAGACAGGTTTAGCCAAACGGTAACCAGGGCCAGCAGTCCAGTAAGCCAGGTTTAGCCAAACAGGAACCAGGGCCAGCAGTCCAGTAAGCCAGGTTTAGCCAAACAGGAACCAGGGCCAGCAGTCCAGTAAGCCAGGTTTAGCCAAACAGGAACCAGGGCCAGCAGTCCAGTAAGCCAGGTTTAGGCAAACGGTAACCAGGGCCAGCAATCCAATAAGCCAGGTTTAGCCAAACGGTAACCAGGGCCAGCAGTCCAGTAAGCCAGGTTTAGCCAAACGGTAACCAGAGCAAGAAGTTCAGCGAAGCGGGCAAACCGGGCAAGTCCCACAAGACAGAGCACAGTAATCTCTGGGCGTTGGCAAGTGAACACGAGGCTCCACAGATCCAACGATTGTTCCCGACAAATGCCCCTCCCATCGGCACCTCCTTACAGCTCAGTCCCCAGGTGTGCCTTGTGAAGGGGGGCGGGGCATTCTCCACCCTCGTAGCCGGCTCAGTCTGCGCAGGGGCGGGCTTCAAAAACTTTAGCAAGGGGTTCTCTGCCCAGTTGCTGGGTGGGCGTGGCCATGGTGGGCGTGGCCTAGTCGGCCTCCTGATGCACAATGGGGGGGGGGGCTTGTGATGACTTTTTGAGACCTTCTGACAACAGGAAAGCCAGATTCGTTTAATGACCGCACGATTCGCTCAACAATCGCAGCGATTTGCTATTGCTAAACCCCCACGGCAAGAAAGGGCGCAAAGCGAGGCAAACCTCACTTCGTGAATGTTTCGCTTAGCACCATACATTTGGGACGCAATTGCGGCCGTACGTCGAGGACTCTATATCTCTGAATCATCAGGCCAAGAAAGATTTCTTTGCTGACCGAGGACAATTTTTGCCATTTATCAGTTCATTATTAATTAAACTTTTAAAATATTTGATACTTTGCAATAAATGAACCAGCTTTTCTACAACTTCCTTCCTTCCTTCCTTTTCTCACTTTCATCTCCTTCCTTCCTCTCTCCGTCCTTCCTTTCTTCTCCCTCCCTCCCTTCCTTTTCTCTTCCATCTCCTTCCTTCCTTCTCCATTCCTCCCTCCTTTCCTCCCTCCGTCCCTTCTCTCCCTTTCATCTCCCACCCTTCTTCCTTTCTTCCTTCTCCCCTCCTTCCTTCTCATTTCTTCTCTCACTTCCATCATCTCCTTCCTCCCTCCCTCCCTTCTTTCTTTCCTCCCTTTTCATTTCTTCTCTCACTTCCATCATCTTTCTTTCTTTCTTTCTTTCTTTCTTTCTTTCTTTCTTTCTTTCTTTCTTTCTTTCTTTCTTTTCTTTCTTTCTTTCTCTTTCACTATTTCTTTCTCTCTCTTACACTGTCTTTCTTTCTTTTTCTTCCTTCCTTCCTCCCTCCCTCCCTTCTTTCTTTCCTCCCTTTTCATTTCTTCTCTCACTTCCATCATCTTTCTTTTTCTTTCTTTCTTTCTTTCTTTCTTTCTTTCTTTCTTTCTTTCTTTCTTTCTTTCTTTCTTTCTTTCTTTCTTTTCTTTCTTTCTTTCTTTCTTTCTTTCTTTCTCTTTCACTATTTCTTTCTCTCTCTTACACTGTCTCTTTCTTTCTTTTCCTTCCTTCCTTCCTTCCTTCCTTCCTTCCTTCCTTCCTTCCTTCCTTCCTTCCCTCCCTCCCTCCCTCCCTCCCTCCCTCCCTCCCTCCCTCCCCCTCCTTCCCTCCCTTTCTTATTATTAGTATTTTGCAATTTAGCAATCTGCGCTTGCCTCATTAGCAATGTTCCCAACTCCCGAACTATTAATATTATTGGGAAAACTTTTGAAAGCTCCCAAATTGGTCTGGATAATTAAAAAATTTTATGAGGATCGATATTGGAAACCTGCAAGTAATTTAGAAAAAAGAAAAAAGAAAAAAAAAAGACTCGGAATATCTGAAGAAATCAATGGACTAGAATGTTAAAGAATGTTAAATCAATATTCTATGATCTTCAGATATAATTAATAGAGTGGACTCTTCTTTTTCATGTTTATCGGACAGCCCGGAGGGTAAGCCAGACTTCTTCCGTTTGCTGGAAATTAAATCTTTGGGTCACGAGGATATTATCCTAACTGTTTGGACCCATTCTGGGCCGCTTCTCATTTGCTTTAATATTCATAAAGTTGTTAATGGGGTGTTGGGGGGACCTAATGAAATCTCAGGGTACTTAGGGAAAGGGTCTGAAACTCCTGCGTGGAAGGCTCCTACACGGTTTTTGCTACAGGGGAAGTTGCCTCCTGTGGAGGTTGTGAAAAGCTTGCTCAATATTACGATGTGCGATCAAGGTTTCCTTTGCTGGTTCAGATGCGAGCTCCTTGCTTTACGAAAATATACTTCAATTTTCCTTCCTTCCTTCCTTCCTTCCTTCCTTCCTTCCTTCCTTCCTTCCTTCCTTCCTTCCTTCCTTCCTTCCCTTCCCTTCCCTTCCCTTCCCTTCCCTTCCCTTCCCTTCCCTTCCCTTCCACCTTTCTTCTTTCTTTCTTTCTTTCTTTCTTTCTTTCTTTCTTCTTCTTTCTTTCTTTCTTTCTTTCTTTCTTTCTTTCTTTCTTTCTCCCTCCTCCTCTCCTCTCCCTCCACTCCCTTCCCTCACTTCTTTCTTTCTTTCTTTCTTTCTTTCTTTCTTTCTTTCTTTCTTTCTTTCTTTCTTTCTTTCTTTCTTTCTTTCTTTCTCTTTCTCTGTCTCTCTCTTTTCCATCCTCTCCTCTCCCCTCCCTCATTCCCATCTTTCTTTCTTTCTCTCTCTCTCTCTCTCACACACACACACATTCTCTCTCTTTCTCTCTCACTTCCCCTCTCCTCGCCTCTTCTCCCCTCCCTCCCCCCCTTTTTCCTTCATTCCTTCCTCCTTTCCCTCCCTACCTTTTTTCTTTTCCATCCTCCCCTCCCCTCTCTTCCCTCCCTCCCTCCTTCCTTCCTTCCTTCCTTCCTTTTCCTTTTTTCCTTCCTTCCTCCCTCCCTTCCTTCCTTCCCTCCCTCCCTTTTTCTTTTCCATCCTTTCCTCTCCTCCCCTCCCCTCTCTTCCCTCCCTTTCTCTCCTTCCTTCCTTCCTTCCTTTCTTCCTTCCTTTTCCTTCCTTCCTTCCTCCCTCCCTCCCTCCCTTCCCTCCCTCCCTCCTTCCTTTCCTCCTTTCCTCCCTCCCTCCCTCCTTCCTTCCTTCCTTCCCTCCCTCCCTCCCTTTTTCTTTTCCATCCTTTCCTCTCCTCCCCTCTCCTCTCTTCCGTCCCTCCCTCCCTCCCTCCCTCCCTCCCTCCCTCCCTCCCTTCTGTCCGTCAATAAATTCAAACAAATACATTTTTAAAAAGAGTCGGCTCTGAAGTCATCTCGCCCAATCCATTGATCAGTGTAATGAGTTTCTGCATCACCGGGGCGGCCCACCCCGTGCCAGGCAAAGTCTTCCACCCCTCAACCCTTCCCACCATCCAGAGCCCCCCTATACTTTACAGCTGGACTTTCCTTTCCTTTCCCTCCAACCTGCTGCTCCTTTTCTGTCTTCGTTTTCTAGAAAAAAGCCAAGAGCTCATTAGGGGATTTTTCCCTCACTCTCTTTTGAAAAAATCTCCTAAATTGGTATTGCTCCCTGCTTTAAAGGCATTCCAGTTCTACAGCCGAACTCCGCCAATTCTTTCCACCTTGTATAGAATCATGGTGCTAGCTGGAAGGGGCTCCGTGAGATCATCTGGTTTAACCTCCTAGGAACCCCAAATCAAAGCAATACCTCCCTGGCTTCTGTTTGAATGCCTAGAATAATTTAGTTTCTGCTTCCGGGACAACAATAAATCACTCCCCTCCATCTGCAGAGCTACAGTCCATCCGATGTTTGAAGGCTATCATGTTGCCAGGTGTCCACTATTTGAGCGGACAGTCCGCTATTTTCACATCATGTTCACTATTTTCTTTCACAAAATAGTGGACATTTTTTTTATTCAAAAGCTTTATGATGAAATTAAAATGTAATTTAATATTTTACATATTATTATAATATATTTGATGTTTTGAATTTTAAGTAAAGTTTTGAAGTGATTATTTTAATACGTGTTAAAATGTTTGTAAAAAAATATATAATTTAATTGTAATTTTTTTTTAATTTTTTTACTACTTAAACCCCCCTCCCCCCCCCCGGTTTGTCCGCTATTTTTTGGAAGCAGACCTGGCAACCCTAGATATAACCCATGATTAAACCATGTCAAGTGTTAATACCGTGCCCTTGGTAAGGCCACACTTGGAATCCTGCATCCAGTTTTGGTCATCAGGATATAAAAAAGATGTGGAGACTCTGGGAAGAGTGCAGAGAAGAGCAACAAAGAGGATGAGGGGACTGGAGGCTAAAACATACGAAGAACGGTATGACTAGTTTAATGAAAAGAAGGATTTGGGGCAGTGGTGAAATCCAATTTTTGTTACTACCGGTTCTGTGGGCGTGGCTTGGTGGGTGTGGTGTGGCTTGGTGGGCGTGGCATGGGAAGGATACTGCAAAATCTCCATTCCCACCCCACTCCAGGGGAAGGATATTGCAAAATCCCCATTCCCATCCTACTATGGGGCCAACCAGAGGTGGTATTTGCCAGTTCTCTGAACTGCTCAAAATTCCCGCTACCGGTTCTCCAGAATCTGTCAGAACCTGTTGGATTTCGCCCCTGATTTGGGGTGACATCAACCAACACAAGATACGTGTACACTTTAAACCCTAGAAAACACTTGGGGGTTCGCAAGGGTTCGGGAGAACCTCTAGCTAAGATTCTGCGCGCTTCGAAGAACCCCCAAATCCCATTCCTGGCTGGCCCCACCCACCCTCCCAGGAGTCCCCAAGCAGCCCATTTTGGATGCAGGAAAGTGCACACGGAGGCTCAGGAAGGGAGAAAAACGGGCCTACCAGAATTTTGGGAAGGCCGGAAACAGGCCTGTTTCTGGACTCCAGAGGGCCTCCGGAGCCTGGGGAGGCCATTTTCACCCTCCCAGAGGCTTGAGGAAGGGCACACACACACACAAACACACACACACACACCACCATGGTGCAGGAGGCTGACTAGGCCACACCCACCATGGCCACGCCCACCCAGCAACCGGGCAGAGAACCCCTTGCTAAAAATTTTGAAGCCCACCCCTGGCAATGTCATATATGCAGTACAGGTAGTCCTCAACTTACAACATTTAGTGACGGTTCGAAGTTACAACAGCACTGAAAAAAAGCGACTTATGAACATGTTTCACGCTTACGACCGTTGTCGCATCCCCACTGTTCTATCCTCACTACACATTAGTCTGTGTGCAGCTCGACGGGCAGCGAAACCCACCGATCCTCCAATAAAACAGACCGTGTGCGTAGATCTGAAGGCTTTATTGGAAGAACAGGATATGGTGAAACTGGGGAAAACAGGGAAACATACAATGAGAACCAAATACAAGATAGACAGTAGAGACCTTCAAATTTCTAGGTTCTACCATATCTCACGACCTAAAATGGACACCCAACATCAAAAACGTCATCAAAAAAGCACAACAAAGAATGTTCTTTCTGCGCCAACTCAGAAAGCTCAAACTGCCCAAGGAGCTGCTGATCCAGTTCTACAGAGGAATGATTTAGTCTGTCATCTGCACCTCCATAACTGTCTGGTTTGGTTCTGCAACCCAACAAGACAGACACAGACTTCAGAGGATCATTAGAACTGCAGAAAAAACAATGGCTACCAACCTGCGTTCCATGGAGGACCTGTACACTGCATGAGTCAAAAAGAGGGCTGTGAAAATATCGACAGACCCCTCGCATCCTGGACATAAACTGTTTCAACTCCTACTCTCAAAATGAGGCTATAGAGCACTGCACACCAGAACAACTACACACAAGGACAGTTTTTCCCCGAATGCCATCACTCTGCTAAACAAATAATTCCCTCAACACTGTCAAACTAGTTACTAAGTCTGCATGACTATTAATCTTCTCATCATTCCCATCACCCATCTCTTTCCACTTATGACTGTATGACTGTAACTTTGTTGCTGGTATCCTTAAGATTCATATTGACTGTTTTCCTATGACTATCATTAAGTGTTGTACCTTATGATTCTTGATGAATGTATCTTTTCTTTTTATGTATACCGAGAGCATATGCACCAAGACAAATTCCTTGTGTGTCCAATCACACTTGGCCAATAAAGAATTCTATTCTATTCTATTCTATTCTATTCTATTCTATTCTATTCTATTCTATTCTATTCTATTCTATTCTATTCTATTCTATTCTATTCTATTCTATTCTATTCTATTCTATTCTCTACTCGTTCTATTCTATTCTTCATTCCAATATTCTATTCTATTCTATTCTATTCTATTCTATTCTATTCTATTCTATTCTATTCTATTCTATTCTATTCTATTCTATTCTGTTCTATACTATTCCATTCCATTCCATTCCATTCCATTCCATTCTATTCTATTCTATTCTATTCTATTCTATTCCGTTCTGTTCTATACTATTCCATTCCATTCCATTCCATTCCATTCCATTCCATTCCATTCCATTCCATTCCATTCCATTCCATTCCATTCCATTCTATTCTATTCTATTCTATTCTATTCTATTCTGTTCTGTTCTGTTCTATACTATTCCATTCCATTCCATTCCATTCCATTCCATTCCATTCCATTCTATTCTATTCTATTCTATTCTATTCTATTCTATTCTATTCTATTCTATTCTATTCTATTCTCTACTCGTTCTATTCTATTCTTCATTCCAATATTCTATTCTATTCTATTCTATTCTATTCTATTCTATTCTATTCTATTCTATTCTATTCTATTCTATTCTATTCTATTCTATTCTATTCTATTCTATTCTATTCTATTCTATTCTATTCTATTCTGAAGGGCTACCACAAAGAAGAGAAGGTCCAGGGGGGTTTCCTTCCCAATTATGGTCATAAATGGAAGACAGCCTGTATTTACTGATTTGTTAAAAGTATTTGATCGCCCTTCTCATCCAGCTGGGTAGCTGACAGTCAGAACAGGATAAAAACAGAATAAAAACACAACCAATAATTGGAAGCCGAAGATGCTACTTAAAGGAGATGGGATGCACTGTGGGAGAAAGATTAAATTATCCGAAAAGATGGATAAGTCGGCTCTGTGTCATCGCCAGCCTGCTTCGCCTTCTCCAAGCAGAATTGCTATTAAGTTTAAATGCTGGATCCCGCTGGACTGAACATGTCCGTTTGAATGAAAAGCCGAGCATCCAAAAGCTTCTAGAATAATAGAATAACAAAGTTGGAAGGGACCTTAGAGGTCTTCTAGTCCAACCCCCTGCTCGGACAAGAAAGCCTATGCCATTTCAGACAAACAGTTCTCTAATCTCTTCTTGAAAATTTCCAGTGTTGGAGCATCCACAACTTCTGGAGGAAAGTTGCTCCACTGATGAACAGAACAGAACAGAACAGAACAGAATATAGAATATAGAATATAGAGTATAGAGTATAGGATACAGGATACAGGATACAGGATACAGGATACAGGATACAGAATATAGAGTATAGAGTATAGAATACAGAATACAGAATACAGAATACAGAGTATAGAATATAGAATACAGAATACAGAATACAGAATATAGAATATAGAATACAGAATACAGAATATAGAATATAGAATACAGAATACAGAATACAGAATATAGAGTATAGAATACAGAATACAGAATACAGAATATAGAATACCGAATACAGAATACAGAATATAGAATATAGAGTAGAGTATAGAGTATAGGATACAGGATACAGGATACAGAATACAGAATATAGAATATAGAGTATAGAGTATAGAGTATAGGATACAGGATACAGGATACAGGATACAGAATACAGAATATAGAGTATAGAGTATAGAGTATAGGATACAGGATACAGGATACAGAATACAGAATATAGAATATAGAGTATAGAGTATAGAGTATAGGATACAGGATACAGGATACAGGATACAGAATACAGAATACAGAATATAGAATATAGAATATAGAATATAGAATATAGAATACAGAATACAGAATACAGAATACAGAATATAGAATACAGAATACAGAATACAGAATATAGAATATAGAATATAGAATATAGAATACAGAATACAGAATATAGAATATAGAATATAGAATACAGAATACAGAATATAGAATATAGAATATAGAATATAGAATATAGAATACAGAATACAGAATATAGAATATAGAATATAGAATATAGAATATAGAATATAGAATATAGAATATAGAATACAGAATACAGAATACAGAATATAGTGTTCTGACCTAGACTTCTTTAGAAAGCATGAAGCAAAGTCTTAGTCCCGCAAAACCTCTTTTATTTATCCGACTGTAAATTACTTTCATTTGCAGTCCGCAAGGCTTGATAAACAGTCTTTCAGAGAAAGGTTATCAACACCCACCTTATCTCACGTGGAACGCTGCCAGAGAGCTAATTGCCAGACGCAGGGCAAGGCCAAACTTGGCACAGAGTCACAAAGAGAACTTTCAAATCTTGAATCGGCCATATGAACTAATTGCTTCCTGAGAAAGCTCAGGTCCCGGTCGCTCTTCTTTTATGTCTTATGGGAGGGGCCTTACTCCCAAATCGACCCTGTTTTCTTAATTGTTCTTGTCGTCTGGCAGCTCTGCGCATGCACACACTGGGAACAGGCTCCCACTGTTCTTCTGCCTTGCTGATGTAAGACTCTGGAGGCTGCATATAACTATCAGATGGCCTTGGCTCCCTCTCTGCCTCTGATGCAGAGCTCACATCTGAGCTTTCGCCAGCCTTCAGGACGGGAACAAGTTCCTCCCGAACCTCCTCACTGTCCGACTTTGCTGCCAGCTCTCCTGGCCGCCGGCGGGTCACAACATATAGAATATAGAATATAGGATACAGAATACAGAATACAGAATACAGAATAGAATAAGGAACAGGAACAGGAACAGGAACAGGAACAGGAACAGGAACAGGAACAAGAACAAGAACAAGAACAAGAACAAGAACAAGAATAGAATAGAATAGAATAGAATAGAATAGAATAGAATAGAATAGAATAGAATAGAATAGAATAGAATAGAATAGAATAGAATAGAATAGAATAGAAAACATGGAGTGGAATGGAATGGAATGGAATAGAATAGAATAGAATGGAATGGAATAGAATAAAATAGAATAGAATAGAATAGAATAGAATAGAATAGAATAGAATAGAATAGAATAGAATAGAATAGAATAGAATAGAATAGAATAGAACAAAGAAAATATGGGATGGAATGGAATGGAATGGAATAGAGGATATAGAATAGAATAGAATAGAATAGAATAGAATAGAATAGAATAGAATAGAATAGAAAACATGGAGTGGAATGGAATAGAATAGAATAGAATAGAATAGAATAGAATAGAATAGAATAGAATAGAATAGAATAGAATAGAATAGAATAGAATAGAACAGTTGGAAGGGACCATGGAGGTCTTCTAGTCCAACCCATCCTTTTAGAGAGTCGTTGAGGCCACTTGGAGGTTTCTCTGTGTCTTCAGGGTCACCAGAGTGGTGCAAATGGGTATAAAGCCTTCTTGGAACTGCTGAAAGGACTGTGTTGTAAAAGGCTCCACATCCATTTGCATCACTCAGGTGATCCTGAGGACACAGACAAACCTCCAAGTGGCCTCAACGACCCTCTAAAAGGATGCAAATGACCACCTGTCTGCAAGGAGTATCAATCCTTCCATTCCCCACCATCCAGTCAGAGCCGAAGAAGCTTCTTGGAGGGGAAGCGAAACGCCTTCGAAGAAAAACCAGGAAGCCCAGCTGCCTCTTGAAAAAAAACACCTTTGGGACAACCCTGGCCTGGATGACGGAGAATCTCCGTAGACTTCCCCAGCGGGTTTCTGACAAGCAAAGCCCGATTCGCTTAATAACCATCCGATTCACTTAACGAATGCAGGGACTCGACCTCAACCTTCAATCTCCTAACCCCGCCTTGGGCTGCTGGATGGTGAAAGCCTCCTTTGCTCGGAAGCACCCTTGTTTATCATGATTTATTGCCTGGAACCACATAACATGTTACTGCATTAACCTAATTTTCATGGTTCGTAGAGCACCTGGCCCCATAAATGAAGCCGGATTTATTTTTATTTTTTTTGCAAGGTGCTATGGTCAAAAAAAATAAAATAAAAATAAAATAATATCCCTAACCAGAAAGAAGAAAAAAAAGGTCAATGTTTGATGGAGCTGAAAAAAAAACCAGACGGCTCTCTTATTTATATTTATTGATAGCCAGCCTTGATTATTCTTATGAGTAACTCGTCGTAACTCCATCATAACGCCAACTCTTTTTAAATGATCTGTCATATGTCAAGGACTATTAGTAGATAGGTGGTGGTATCACCACACCTGTGTATCATTGCAACTTCTTTGCTCATTGAGTCTCCCCTAACCTTCCTGCTGTGCCAACCCGAGTTATTTTGTAGAGATTAATTAAAAAATAATTAGTTAATTAGAATAGAATAGAATAGAATGGAATGGAATGGAATGGAATGGAATGGAATGGAATGGAATGGAATAGAATAGAATAGAATAGAATAGAATAGAATAGAATAGAATAGAATAGAATAGAATAGAATAGAATAACAGAGTTGGAAGGGACCTTGGAGGTCTTCTAGTCTAACCCCCTCCTCAGGCAGGAAACCCTACTGTCAGCACTTCAAGCTGCATTTACTCTAGTGCTGACATAAGAAGGAGAAGGGAGGCGTCTGGAAAGGGACGTTTGACTTTTCACCTACTTATTTTCCCTGGAGATAATATCCCCTAGGAGATGGGATGGGAGGGGGGAAATTCCTTTGAGCTGGAGCAGTAGATTAGGGGTAGAATGACTTGGAAGATGGCCAATGAGTGCAGGGGAGTGGGGAACGGAAAGGGAGGGTTTTGGGTCTGGAAGTCAGTGTTGGCTTCGATGGAGTCGGATTTTAGAATGTCGTGCTTAATAAATAGGAGCTTTCCTTCAAAGACTTTGTTTGAAATGCAATTTATTTGAGACGACCTCGAAACCTGACACCTACACTACTTCAGACAAATGGTTGACCAATCTCTTCTAAAATGCTCCAGTGATGGAGGATTTACAACTTCTGGTGGCAAGCGGTTCCACTGGTTAATTGTCCTCACTGTTAGAAAGTTTCTCCTTAGTTCCAGGTTGCTTCTCTCCTTGATTAGTTTCCACCCATTGCTTCTTGTCCTCCCTTCGGGTGCTTTGGAGAATAGCTTGACTCCCTCTTCTTTGTGGCAGCCCCTGAGATATTGGAACATTGCTATCATGTCACCCCTAGACCTTCTTTTCATTAAACTAGACATACCCAATTCCAGCAACCGTTCTTCATATGTTTTAGCCTCCAGTCCCCTCATCATCTTTGTTGCTCTTCTCTGCACTCTTTCTAGAGTCTCCACATCTTTTTTACATCGTGGCGACCAAAACTGGATGCATTATTCCACGTGTGGCCTTACCAAGGCCTTATAAAGTGGTATTAACACTTCACGTGATCTTGATTCTATCGATAAGACTACAAGTTAGTCCTGGACTTACAACCATTCGTAACCATTTATAACCATTCGTCCTTCTTTTCATTAAACTAGACATGTCCAGTTCCTGGGTATGTCTAGTTTCTTTATATGTTTTAGCCTCCAGTCCCCTAATCATCTTTGTTGCTCTTCTCTGCACTCTTTCTAGAGTCTCAACGTCTTTTTTACATCGTGGCCACCAAAACTGGATGCATTATTCCACGTGTGGCCTTACCAAGGCCTTATAAAGTGGTATTAACACTTCACATGATCTTGAGTCTATCCCTCTGTTGATGCAGCCCAGAACTGTGTTGGCTTTTTTGGCAGCTGCTGCACACGGCTGGCTCCTATTTAAATGGTTGTCCACTAGGACTCCAAGATCCCCCTCACAGTCACTACTATTGAGCCAGGTACCACCTATATTGTACCCCTGTGCAATTAAAAAAGAAAAGAAACAAGAAGCAAGAACTTGGGCTAAAATCAAGAAATGGCTGGAAAAAAATAACAGATCAACCGATTGATAGGAAACCAGAGACATTTTTATTAGGAATACTCACTAGAAAATATACTAAAGAAATAAAAAACTTGATTTTACATATTATAACGGCCGCACGAATATCATTTGCACAAAATTGTAAAAATAAAAATACACCAACAGAGGAAGAATTGATAAAAAAGAAAATCTTAGTGTGTGCCGAGATGGACAAATTAACAAAAGAATTTAAAGAAAAGGAAGATAAGGAATACTATGCAATATGGAACAGATGGTACAACTGACTGGAGATTAGAAATAGCGAATAATAATGAAAGGGGAGAAATCATAAATGTAAAAGGTTTACAGGACAATGTATAAAATGTACAAAATTAATATCATAATTGTTAGGAATTATGTATGTATGTATGTAGGAATGTAAATAAGAGAAAAAGGGACAAAAAGGAAGGGGAAATGGGGGAAGATGTAAATATTAGAAGATGAGCATTACGAAACAGTTGTAAAAAAGGAATTTATATTATGTGTCGTGTTTTGTGTTTGTAATATTGTGTTGTGTTATAAATAAAAATAAATTTAAAAAAAGAAGAAGCACGAACTCAGAGGGCAGGCTTAATGGACACTGAGTCTTTTTCCTGCTGTCAGTTTTTTAGGTTTCTAAGGAGGAAAATAATAACAATGGACAGGCCACAATGCTAGTGCAGTTGGTGGAAGATATTATTTGACAAATATCCTTCCCAACCCTGGAGATTTTCAAATATAGACTGGACGATCGTTTGACCGGATGATGCATACAGTCTCCTGCCTTGGACCAGGGGTGAAATCCAGCAGGTTCTGACAGATTCTGGAGAACCGGTAGCGGAAATTTTGAGCAGTTTGGAGAACCAGCAAATACCACCTCTGCCTGGCCCCAGAGTGGGGTGGGAATGGAGATTTTGCAGTATCCTTCCCCAAGGAGTGGGGTGGGAATGGAGGTTTTGCAGTATCCGTCCCTCAGGAGTGGGGAGGGAATGGGGATTTTGCAGTATCCTTCCCCCAGGAGTGGGGAGGGAATGGGGATTTTGTAGTATCCTTCCCTCAAGAGTGGGGTGGGAATGGAGGTTTTGCAGTATCCTTCCCTCAGGAGTGGGGTGGGAATGGAGATTTTGCAATATCCTTCCCCTGGAGTGAGGTGGGAATGGAGATTTTGCAGTATCCTTCCCCCAGGAGTGGGGAGGGAATGGGGATTTTGTAGTATCCTTCCCTCAAGAGTGGGGTGGGAATGGAGGTTTTGCAATATCCTTCCCTCAGGAGTGGGGAGGGAATGGAGGTTTTGCAGTATCCTTCCCTCAGGAGTGGGGAGGGAATGGGGATTTTGTAGTATCCTTCCCCTGCCACGCCCACCAAGCCACGCCCACCAAGCCTCACCACATCCACCAAGCCATGCCCACAGAACTGGTAGTAAAAAATATTGGATTTCATCACTGGGTTGACTAGAAGACCTCTAAGGTCCCTCCAAGCCCTATGATGCTATCTTCTCTGCAATACAGGTAGTGCAAAGAATAGCAACTAAGATGATTAAAGGCCTGGAGACTAAAACATACGAAAAACGAATTGGGTTTGGCCAGTCTAGAGAAAGGAAGGACTAGGGGGGGCATGATAACAGTCTTCCAGTATTTGAGGGGCTGCCATAAAAAGGAGGGAGTCAAGCTATTCTCCAAAGCACCAAAAGGCAAGACAAGAAGACAAGAGAGAGAAAGAGAGAGAGAGAGAGAGAAAGAGAGAGAGAGAGAGAGATAAGATATAGATAGATAGAAGATAAATAGATGATAGACAGATGATAGATAGAGATATATAGAATAGATATAGATGATAGATAGATAGATAGATAGATAGATAGATAGATAGATAGATAGATAGATAGATAGATAGACAGAGAGACAGATGATAGATAGGCAGATAGATGATTGATAGATGATAGATAGAGATAGATGATAGATAGATAATAGATTGATAGATAGATATATAGAATAGATAGATAGAGATAAATATATATAGATGATAGATACAGTATATAGAAAAGATATGGATGATAGATAGAGATAGATAGATAGAGATAGATAGATAGATAGATATATAAATAGATAAAATAGATATAGATAGATAGATTGATAGAGATAGATAAATAGATATAGATAGATTGATTGATATAGATATAGATAGATAGATGGATAGATAGATAGATAGATAGATGATAGACAGACAGACAGATAGATAGAGATAGATAAATAGATAAAATAGATATAGATATAGATAGATAGATAGATTGATATAGATAGATAGATGATAGACAGACAGACAGATAGATAGAGATAGATAAATAAATAGATAAAATAGATAGAGATAGATAGAGATAGATTGATAGATTGATAGATAGAAATAGATGATAGATAGATAGATAAAAAGATATAGATGATAGACCTGACAAGCAAAGTCAGATTCACTCAACAACCGTGTTACTAACTTAACAACTGCAGCCACTCACTTAACACCTGTGGCAAGAAAGATCGTAAAACGGGGCAAAACTCACTTAACAAACGTCTCGCTTAGCAACATAAATCTTGGACTGAGTTTTGATCGTAAGTGGAGAACTCCCTGCATTTCTGTTTCTCCCCAAAGAGTCTACATTTTGTGCCGAGCGAGTCTGGGGCGAAGTCGAGGGACCCCCCTCCTGTCTCTGGGGCCCGATTATCTCAGCTCTGTTTTATCATTCTCATCCCTTCCGAGCCATTGCACCAACATTTTAAAATATCTCCTAATTTTTTCTCCCCGTCTTCCCCGCCCTTCCGCCTTCTCGGCCGAAGCTGGAGATCTAACAAGCCACCATTCTCTCCTCTCCCTATAATTAGCAACATTTCAGCTGGCGAACGACAGTCGGGAGTGGAAGCCGTGTTTCCTTAATTAAAACAATTAATTGGAGCAGGGGGAGGGAGGGGGGAGAACGAGAGGAGGAGGAAAGCTCTTTTTTAAAAAAAAAATAAAATACGGGAATAGCATCCCAAAAAATGTCTATTATAGGTGCCCAGGAGCTGAACGAAGGTTCAGGTACTCTTTGATTTAGGACAGGGGTATCGAACTCAAGGACTGGGGGCTGGATCCGATCCACGAGGTGCTTAGATTTGGCCCACGGGGGCTGACATGGAAACAGTGAAGGACTGGCCCGCGGTGTCTCTGCCGGCAGAAACGGAGCTCGGGAGGGCCGCGTGAGGCTCTCCGGAGCTCCGTTTCCACCGGCGGAGTGTTACAGGAGGCTGTCGCAACCGAAAACAGAGCTCAGGCCACCACAGGTGCACCTGACATTTTTGCTGGCAGAGCGCTTGGGCCACAACAGGTGTCCCTGACACGAGTGATGTTGAGCTGGCCACGCCCCCTGGCCACGCCCCCCCAGGTCAAACGGAACCCTGATGCGTAACCAAGGGCATCATACACCATTTCTGACAGATGGCAGTTCAGTCTCTTCTCGAAAGCCTCCAGGGATGAAGCTCCCACAACTTCTGAAGGCAACTTCTGTTCCATGGGTTGATTGTTCTCACTGTCAGGAAATTTCTCCTTATTTCCAGATTGAATCTCTCCTCGATCAGTTTCCATCCATTATTCCTTGTTTGGCCTTCAGGTGCTTTGGAAAATAGCTGATGGTCCAACTCTCACATCCATTAAGGTAAAGGAAAAGATTCCCCTCGCACATATGTGCTAGTCGTTCCCGACTCTAGGGCGCAGTGCTCATCTCCGTTTCAAAGCCAAAGAGCCAGCGCTGTCCGAAGACATCTCCATGGTCATGAGGTTGGCATGACTAAATGCCAAAGGCGCACGAAACTCTGTTCCCTTCCCACCAAAGGTGGTCCCTATTTTTCTACTTGCCTTTTTTACGAGCTTTCGAACTGCTAGGTTGGCAGAAGCTGGGAGAAGTAACAGGAGCTCACCCCGTTATGCGGCACTAGGGATTCAAACTGCTGAACTGCCGACCTTTCGATCGACAAGCTCAGCATCTTAGCCACCGAGCCACCGCTTCCCCTTCTCACATACATTATTCCTTATTTTTATTATGTTATGGCCACCAGTGCACAAATCGCGTGAATTCTTTCTTTATACCAAATTCATGCAGTTTTTTTTTTTTCCATCGCCGATTCAGAAACAACGCTTTAATTACAGCATCCCCTAACGATGCAAATCCCTCCCCCGGGACAAAAAAAAAATCTGCAAATAATGTCGATGCGGTAATTACACCGTTCTCCACCGAGGCACGTTCCCGGATTGCAAAATTTCACCCCGGCGGTCAATTCCGTCATGATAAAACTCGCATCAATTGCACGAGGATGTCAGGGAAGCCCGTGTCATCATTATAACTCTCCCGGGAGATTTAAGTGAGACCTTCCAACCGGCACAACCGGCACATTTTTTTTGTTTTGTTTTGTTTTGTTGGCTTGTTATTTTAACGAGGCCCAAGAAACAAAGACAGGCCTTGGAGAAACCAGATGGAAAGGTAAGAAGGAAGAAAAGTAGGTCGGATTCTTAGGAAACCCAAAAAAAACCCACAATCACTTTGGCTCCAATTGAAGTGTCTCCTGGGAGCGTCTCCCTTTTGGGAATAGCCAACCTTGCTGGAAAACAGCGAAACACGAGCTTCCCGCCTCTTCCAACAACCCTTAATTGTGCGGCAAAGTGAAGCAGAACTAAAGGTGCCCCCCAAAATCAGCGTCCGGGGAATATGTCGGTTTTGCGTTAAGAGCTCCGCTGGCATTTTGCAACACAAAATGTAACACAATAGCACAATACAGATCTTCCATCACCCCCGGGACTCTCCGAATGCCATCTTTGCGATACGCAACAGCGCGGCTTCCTCTCGGTTCTCGCCGGCGCTTGTCCCGTACAGAGAAAAGACTGTCAGGAGGGCGCTTAGTTTGTTTGCTTTTTGGCGATTCCCAGGAGGTTTTGGCCCGCGCGGCGGGGAGACGGAAGTGCTCGGCGGCGTAGCGAAGGCAATTCAGCGGAACTGTGATGCCAACAGTAAATCACTTTCCTCTTCAATCCGTTATTTATCCTCTCAGAGCAAATGCATTCTCCAAGGGCCGTCTCCACACTGGAGAGAAGGAATGGCTGACTTGGGTTGACGGTGGAAGATAGGAAAATATTTGGAGGAAAGAAAGCAGGAAGGGAGGGTGGGCCCTTGCAGCCTTCTCTTGAGGACTAGGTGCTGGGTGAAGGTGGAAAAGGGGAGATGATTTTAGGCCATTCACCAGGAGATGGTGAGTTCTAGTCCCGCCCTAGGCATGAAAGCCAGCTGGGTGGTTTGGAGTTAGTAGCTGGGAGATGGTGAGTTCCAGTCCTGCCTTAGGCATGTAAGCCAGCTGGGTGACTTTGGGCCAATCACCAGGAGACTGTGAGTTCTAGTCCCGCCTTAAGCATGAAAGCCGGTTGGTTGACTTTGGGCCAATCATCAGGAGACTGTGACTTCTAGTCCCGCCTTAAGCATGTAAGCCAGCTGGGTGACTTTGGGCCAATCACCAGGAGACGGTGAGTTCTAGTCCTGCCTTAGGCATGAAAGCCGGTTGGTTGACTTTGGGCCAATCATCAGGAGACTGTGACTTCTAGTCCCGCCTTAAGCATGTAAGCCAGCTGGGTGACTTTGGGCCAATCGCCAGGAGACGGTGAGTTCTAGTCCTGCCTTAGGCATGAAAGCCGGTTGGTTGACTTTGGACCAATCATCAGGAGACTGTGACTTCTAGTCCCGCCTTAAGCATGTAAGCCAGCTGGGTAACTTTGGGCCAATCGCCAGGAAATGGTGAGTTCTAGTCCTGCCTTAGGCATGAAAGCCGGTTGGTTGACTTTGGGCCAATCATCAGGAGACTGTGACTTCTAGTCCCGCCTTAAGCATGTAAGCCAGCTGGGTGACTTTGGGCCAATCGCCAGGAGACGGTGAGTTCTAGTCCCGCCTTAGGCATGAAAGCCGGTTGGTTGACTTTGGACCAATCATCAGGAGACTGTGACTTCTAGTCCCGCCTTAAGCATGTAAGCCAGCTGGGTAACTTTGGGCCAATTGCTAAGGAGACAGTGAGTTCTAGTCCTGCCTTAGGCATGAAAGCTGACTGGGTGACTTTTGGTGACCTCTCTCAGCCCAACTCACTTCACAGGGTTGCTCTTATGGGGAAAACAGGGGGAGGAAGGAGCATCAGTATATTTGTCACCTTGAATTATTTATCAAACTACTAAAAAGTGAGATTTTTTTTTAAAAAAAATTGCAGTAAATAAAATAAATTTGTGGAGAAAGTGCTTTTCAGATCTCCACAGCCCTGTTTTTTCTGCAACCTGATGTTTGAGCCTTGCAGTTCTCTTAATGTAGGAAGCAAATCTGGAACTTTTTTTTTTGGTTTCTTACAAGTACAGGTAAACCTCAACTTACGACCACAATAGACCACTAAAATTTCTGTTGTCAAGTGAGACATTTGTTAAGTGAGTTTTGCCCTATTCAACTGCCCTTCCTAGCGGCAGTTGCTAAGTGACTCACTGCAATTGTTAAGTCAGTAATACGGTTGTTAAGTGAACCGAGCTTCCTCGTTGATTTTGCTTGTCAGAAGGACGCAAAAAGGGATCACATAACCCCGGGACCAGTGGTGGGTTCCGCCCGGTTCCGCCAAGCCGGTAGCGGTGACGATATGATGTCACCGAAACGGTCCTAAGTCGCTTTTTTCAGTGCCGTTGTAACTTCGGTCACTAAATAGATGATTGTAAGCTCAGGACTACCTATATGTGGGGGGAAAAAGCCAGAGAAAAACCCTATTAGCCAAAATATAAGGAAGTACATGAAAAAAATTGCCCCCCCCCAACTTCAATCAATCAATCAATCAATCAATCAATCAGAATCAGTGGTGGGATTCAGCCAGTTCAGATTGGTTTGGGCGAATTGGTAGTGGCAACCTGCGGGTGGGCCCGCCCGCACTCACATGTTTGGTGTGTGGCAAACCAGTGTTAAAATTCTGTGAAACTCACCTCTGATCGGAAAAGAGCCGGAAGGGTCCTTGGAGGTTGTTAAGGAATTCACAGAGTAACCCTTGAATAGCAAGGGTGTGCACATGAAAGCGATTGAGAGTAGGTACGAATAAAACACAGTCAACACACAGATACACTGAGTTGTGTTTACTTTCAGGAAATAGTAAGGCACAGTCCAATAAACAGTCCAGGTCATACACATATAAAGCAGGAGATAGCAAAACGACAGTCCAGGGATAATCCAAGAACAATGTCTTCTTACCAGTCGTCGTAGTCATTCACAATAAACAGTTCTTCTGGATTTGCAAACAGTAGCATACAAAGATATCAGAGAGCAAGAACAGCGAAGAGAAACAAACCATGTTTCTAGCTCCCTCTTAAGGAGATTGGCTATAGAGCTAACCAATCAGGACACAGTATGATGCGATACAGCAGTCTTAAAGCTATATTGAGGGTTTATATATTGCCAACCCAAGAAGGTAGGTAATACTCATTTCCTAACAGAGGTCTTCTAGTCCAACCCCCTGCTCAAGCAGGAGACCCTATAATAGTGATGGCTAACCTTTTTGCCATCGCGTGCCAAAAGCGGGGGGAGTGCGGGGGGTCCAGCCCTCTGCTCAAGCAGGAGACCAATGAACGTTTGTGTTGCTGCAGAGAGTCTCCCACTTCGGGGTCTTTTCGTGCGGGTCGGAGAGGGGTAGAAATTCCAACTTGGGGTCTGCTTCAGCCTCCCGGTGTGGGGCTTTGGGGAAAGGCTAGAAGGAAGTGCCGCTGGTGGAGAAGAGCCAGAGGGCCTCGTTCCAGTGGGACTGCATCATGGCCTGGAACTGGCAGATCATCTCAGCCCACTGAACCTCCAGATGCCAGTACCTGGGCTTGCACTCCCGCAGGTCTTCCCTCTGCTCAGAAAGCCTATGCTCCTAGTCCTCAGTGAGGTGCTTCTGCTGAGCCTCCTTCTCGGCCATATCCAATTTGAACTGAGCTCTTTTGCCAACTCTTTCTCGTGGTGGCTGCTTAGCTCCAACAATTGCTTCCTATTGGGACCCTAAGGAGCCTGGGCAGGCAGGCGAGGAGTGGCTGGGAGGGGAGGGGTGAGTAGAGGCTGGCGAGGTGCCCCTCAATGTGAGTGACATTGAGTTGGCCACGCCCATTCAGTCACATGACCACCAAGCCACTGTTCTGTCCCCTACCCCACGCACACACACCAACAGACGTTCAGGAGTTAAAGACCAAACCAGCCGGCAAAATCCTTTTCCTTATGATAACGGAACTTGGCAACAACCTAGTGGCTGCCTGCCAAAAGTTTATTATTTACAAAGAGGAGAGATAACTTCTCCCCACTTCTGATACATCAAAGGAAAGCAGCTCAATAATTACAATCAACTCCAGAGATAATCCAGTCTTAAAGCAAAAGTCCGGCAATGCAGAATGGCGTGGAAGCTTTCAGCTTTGTTCGTCACAAGGTTTGACTGGCCACCACGCTCCCTTTTATATCCTGTGGGGTGTGGTCCAGTGACTCAGCCTAATCTCGGGCACGCCCTTTCTTCTGTTGCGCGCGCTTATCTCTGCGACGCTGGCCTGGATCCAGCCAAGACTCATTACCCTCATCACTGTCCACCTGTGGCTGCGTGGACGTGCTTGGCCCCGGCCCTATCTCTTGCCCTTCGGCGGGCACCGAAGGCATTGCCAGAGAGGAGGGTCCTGGAGAGGGAGGCCTTGCCAACTCCTCCCCTTCACTCTCGGAGTCCTCTCCTGCCAATGACACAGGCTCCGGTAACGGAGCCACAACACTCACTCCCACCCAACCGGTCATTAGGCAGATCATATTAGTTGTCCGTGGGATTTAAAATTATGAATTTAGCGGTCCCTGAAGTCCGAGAGGTTGGTGACCTCTGATCTAGTCCAACCCCCTGCTCAAGCTGGAGACTCTATACTACTCCAGACAAGTGACTATCCATTCTCTTCTTTATTGGAAACGATAAATCTAGTTTTTCTCCAGAATTCAATTCAATTCTGAATAGAGCTGGAAGGGACCTTGGAAGGGACCAGGTCAAGCAGGAGACCCTTTACCATTTCAAACAGGTGGCTGTTCGGTCTCTTTTTAAAAGCCTCCAGTGATGAAGCACCCACAACTTCTGGTGGCAAGCTGTTCCACTGGTTAATTGTCCTGACTGTTAAGAAGTTTCTCTTTAAGCTTCGTGCGGACGTGCGTTTTGGCAAAAAATGGCCGAGAGAACATTATACATGTTTGAGGCGGGTAGAACGTAGCCACAGCATAGGGCTTAAGGATTAATTTCAAATTTGATGAGTTACACCCGAACGGTTTGCCAAAAAGCAGGAAATGAGAAAAACGAAATTGGCGTTATCGGCCCATCCTTCGTTCCCTCGTCTCTTTATCCTCCTTATCCTCCAAGGACCTCTTAAAGAGGAGTGTGGCTTTATTACACTTTTAGAAACGTTCGCGATTGGCCCGTCCTCTTTTTATGATTCCACTTTTCCGAAGGGGAAAAAAATCCCCGCGAATCGGAGAGATTCATTATATTCATAAATTAGAAGAAGCACCAAATCTCTCTTCCTGGTTCCCACGGGAAGACGCTGAATTGATGGGTATTCTCTGGGGACAAATTTCCTAGGGTTTTTTTTTATTGTTGTTCTGCTCTTATGTTTGAGGCCTGCTGAAATTTCGTTTCACTGGGAAGAAATATTGGGGTCTAGAATGCCCCCGGGACGGTCAAAGAAGTCAAAATGGCAGCCATGCATTAAAAAAAGGGCGGGATTTTGTTCACACGGCTGTGGGTATAGGCCCGTGATGCCACAGGTGGCACACAGAGCCATATTGGTGGGCATGTGAGCGCAAGTGCGCGCTGGCCAGCTGATTTTCGGGCCTTCCGGGCCCACTGGAAGTTGGGAAACAGGCTATTTTCGGCCTCCAGAGGGCCTCTGGGGGAGTGGGGATGGCTCTTTTCGCCCTCCTCAGGCTCCTAGAAAGGCTCTGGAGCCTGGGGAGGGCTAAAACGGGTCTTCAAGTCCCACCGGAAGTTGCCAAATGTGCCGTTTCCAACCTCCAGAGGGCCTCCGGGGGGATGGGGAAGGCTGTTTTCGCCCTCCACAGGCTCCAAGAAAATGTCTGAAGCCTGGGGAGGGCGAAAAATGGGCCTACTGGGCCCACTGTCCCAAAAGTGGGGGGAGTGCAATTGAGACAACTGTTAAAGGAATCTTGCCTCATTTTACAACCTTTCCTGGCACAGTTGTTAAGCTAGTAACATGGTTGTTCCCAGCAGCAGGTTTCACATTTTGTTAATACTGGTTCGCCGTGTGTGCGCACTTCACACGTGCATGCATCTTCCACGCATGCGTCCGGCCTTCCGTGCATGCGCTTTGCTCATGCGTCTGCCTTCCGCGCATGCGCCTGGCCTCAAAAACGTGTCTAAATAGGACGGCATAGCGCCGGGGCGAGGGGGCAGGCCCACCCACGATCTCCGCTACCGGTTCGTTCAAACTGGTACGAACCGGCTGAATATCACCTCTGCTTGTTCCATGAATCTGGCTTCCCTGTTGACATCGCTTGACCGAAGGTCTTAAAAGGGGATCAACATGACCCCAGGACACTGCAACCGTCATAAATAGGAGTCAGCTGCCGAGTGTCTGAATTTTATTTAGGTGACCCCAGGGATGCTGGAACGGTTGGTTATAAGTGTGAAAAACGTTCATAAGTCACTTTTTTTCAGTGCCATTGTAACTTCGGTCACTAAACAAATTGTTGTAAGCCAAGGCTCCCATGTATCATCCTCATTCCTTTCTGCAGATGTTGCTAACGGAATAGCAATAGGCTTGTTGCAATTTTTGAACTCTTCTATTTTCCTCCGTTTAAAAAAAAAAAATTAATTTGCATCGGCAACGGTCCGTGGATAATTCTTTGCAAATCAAAACGCCCGGATGTCCTTCATAGGTACCGCTGCGTTTCGCAGTACAGGGGGGATTGTGAAAAGAACGGATTGCATCGTCTGTTCCTGGGTTTTTTTTCTTCCCACAATGCCCTGAGACTGACATCCACACCAGGGCATTCTGGGATAACCATCCCCCCCCCTCCTTGAGAGATCCTCATTTCCCCCCCTCCTTAGTGTTTGAACCTTTTATGCATAATAAAATCTTTCCTGCATTGAAGAGCTTGGCCTAGTCCCGTCTTTTCCTACAACAGTTGATGGCACAATCCAACAACATTAGTGCCCTAGAACAGGGGTACCCAACCTTTTGGACCTCAGGGACCACTAACTTCATAATTTGAAATCCCGCGGACCATTAATATGATCTGCCTAATGACCGGCTGGGAGGGCATGGCTAGATGGTCATGTGACTGGGTGGCTGTGGCCAACTTAATGTCACTCACATCAAGGGGCACCTCGCTGGCCTCTACTCGACCCTCCCTTCCAAGCCACTCCTCGCCTCCCCACCCAGGCTCCTTAGGGCCCCAACAGGAAGCAGTTGTTGGAGCTAAGCAGCCACCACGAGAAAGAGTTGGCAAAACAGCTGGCTCAGTTCAAATTGGATCTGATTGAGGAGGCTCAGCAGAAGCACCTCACTGAGGACTAGGAGCATAGGCTTTTCAAGCAGAGGGAAGACCTGTGGGAGTGCAAGGCCTGGAGGCTCAGAGGGCTGAGACGGTCACCCAGTTCCAGGCCATGATTCACTCCCACTGGAACGAAGCCCTCTGGCTCTTCACCACCAGCGGTGCTTCCGCAATGCGGGGCGGTCCCTTACATTTTCCAGGATAGCCCCAGAGGTGGGTTTCACTGGTTTGCTGCGTGCGCACCAGTGGTGGGTTGCTCTTGGTTCACACCGGTTCGCAAGAACTGGTAGTAAAAATTTGTAGTAGTTCAGAGAACCGGTAATAACATTGGCTAGCCACATCCCCGAACCGGTCGCGGCCTGGTCGCTGCTCGCTTACCCCATTCACCTCATCAGAGGCTTTTTTATTTTATTTTTAAAAACATTTTTTCTACAACTCTTTGGCCGAAAAAAATGCTTTTAAAAGTTAAAAAAAAAAAGCCTCTGATGATCGCACAGCTCAGCTGGGATCGTCAGAGGCTTTAAAAAGCATTTTTTTCAGCCAAAGAGGTTGTAGAAAAAATGCTTTTAAAAGGAAAAAAAGCCTCTGCCGATCAGGCAACTCAGCTGGGATCGTCAGAGGCTTCTAAAAGCATTTTTTTCCTGCAACCTCTTCGGCCGAAGAGGTTGTAGGAAAAAAAATGCCTTTAAAAGCCTCTAGCGATCCCAGCTGAGTTGCCTGATCGCCAGAGGCTTCTAAAAACTTTCTTTTCTGCAACCTCTCAAGGTTGTAGAAAAAATGCTTTTAAAAGTAAAAAAAAAAAAAAAGTTGGCCACACCCACCCAATCACATTACCCCCACACCAAGCCACGCCCACATAATAAGCCACGCCCACAGAACCGGTAGTAAAAAAATTTAGAACCCACCCCTGGTGCAAGCATGCTCGCTTTGCACGTGTGCCTTCCATGCATGCACCCAGCCTCAAAAACATGGCTAAATGGAACGGCATAGCACCGGCATGGAGCCACCCACGATCTCTGCTGAATACCACCACTGGACAGCCCCTCGGGGCTGACCACATCACGGGCTGGATCTGACCACATCACAGGCTGGATCCGGCCCATGGACCTTGTGTTTAACACCCCTGCCCTGTAGTTTTGTCTTGACAAATCGACAGACAGACTTCATTGAGTAATATATGAGTAATATACAGCCTGGAACGTGGTTTTCTCTTCCTACCGGTAATTTTATAATTCATTTATTTTTTTTAAAAAATTATGCAACTGAAGGAAATGGAACACAAAAACGAGTCTAATCAACGAAAGGGTCATTGCTGCCCTGCAATCTAAGTCAGGGATGAAATCTAATATTTGTTACTACCGGTTCTGTGGGCGTGGTTTGGTGGTGGGGTAATGTGACTGGGTGGGCGTGGCCAATTTTTTTTTTTTTTTACTTTTAAAAGCATTTTTTCTATAACCTTAAGAGGTTGCAGGAAAAAATGCTTTTAGAAGCCTCTGACGATCAGGCAACTCAGCTGGGATCGCCAGAGGCTTTTAAAGGCATTTTTTTTTTCCTACAATCTCTTCGGCTGAAGAGGTTGTAGAAAAAATGCTTTTAAAAGTTAAAAAAACCAGCCTCTGTTGATTGCATGGCTCAGCTGGGCATGGGGGTGGCAGCGCAGGGATTTTTGCTACCGGTTCTCCGAACAATCTGCAGCCATCACTACCGGATCGGGTGATCCGGTTCGAACCGGGAGCATTTCACCCCTGATCTAGGTGGCAAAGCTATGTCCAAAACCTTAGCTCAGCCACCATCTAATGGCCATCCGGACATCTGCAGGCCAGACTCGATCAAATCTTACATTTTCAGATTTTTTATTCTGCCACAGTTGTAGTCTAGCTTCATGTTGGAAGGTGCGTGTTAAAAGAAAAAAGAAAAAAAGACAACAAAATGTTGGGAAAACGTCTGGAGCAGAAATGATTGCAGACGTCTGGAGCAGAAACAGAGGCGTTCCAGAAACAGGTTCTTTGTCGATAGGTCAACTCAACTCAGGGAGTTAAAGGAGGTCTAAAAGTTTATTCTCATTATAAAATAATTGTTTTGACCAGAAAGCCTCCGGCTGAAATTTTTACCCTTTGCTGGAAAAATGGGATCAGAGGTCGTTCATAAATGGAAACGGTGAGAGCAATTTATAGGCTTCCTGCGTAACTAAAAGAGGTAAGTCGGGAAAATTGACACGGCAGAGTAATCAAAACTCCAACCTTTGTTGTGTTTGTCACAAAAGTCTATGGGGCTTCAATTGCATTGTTGCAGCGGCCATCTTGACTTTCCTGACAGCTTCCCTCTCTTGAACACCTCCGCCCATTGGTGGGTTGCTACTGGTTCGCCCCGGTTCGGGCAAACCGGTCGTGGCGTCAGGGGAAAACTCCGCCCACCCACCCAAACATCGTCAAAAATGCTCTGTGCAGAAGCGCCACTTGCTCGCAAAGCAAGCGCACGCACCTGCGTGCTCCTGATAGCGAACCTGTAGCGCCAGGATTTGAAACCCACTACTGCCTCTGCCCAAGATAACAAAACAGATTCCTTTGTTCAGATAAGGCAGGGATGTCAAACTCAAGGCCCGTGGGCCAGATGCAGACCACGATGTGGTCGGATCCAGCCTGTGGGGCTGTCTTGGAAAATGTAAGGGACCGGCCTGCGTCACTTCAGCCAGTCTACCCAATGAGGCTGCGGCCTGGTCTACCCAGTGCGAATAGGAAACATCAAGCCAGTGTGGCTTCGGCCTGGTCTACCCAGTGCGAATAGGAAACATGAAGCCAGTGTGTCACGTCATATGCTGGATCCCCCAAATGAACCCTGTTGTGACTTAACAAGGTGGTCAGACTCACAAGAGGGAAGAGGAAGAACAAGGATAGAAATAATAAATAAACCAAAAGAAAATGAGTCAATTCAAAGTTAAATATTAGTACCGTGTTTCCCCAATAATAAGCCTGTCAGAGAACTTTATCACGTCTCTGTAGCAACAGAGACAAGACTGTCTTGTGATAGATAGATAGATAGATAGATAGATAGATAGATAGATAGATAGATAGATAGATAGAGATAGATAGATAGAGATAGATAAATAAAGATAGATAGATAGACAGATAGATAGATATAGATAGATGAGAGATAGATAGATAGATAGATAGATAGATAGAGAGAGAGAGAGAGAGAGAGAGAGAGAGAGAGAGAGAGAGAGAGAGAGATAGATAGAGATAGATAGATAGATAGATAGATAGATAGATAGATAGAGATAGAGATAGCTAGATAGAGATAGATAGATAGAGATAGCTAGATAGCTAGATAGGAGATAGATAGATAGATAATAGATAGACAGATGATAGATAGATAGATAGATAGATAGATAGATAGATAGATAGATAGATAGATAGATACTGTATAGATAAAGATAGATAGATGATGATAGATAGATAGATAGATAGATAGATAGATAGATAGATAGATAGATAGATAGAAAGAATTATTTATTGGCCGAGTGTTACTGGTCACACAAGGAATTTGTCTTGCTACATATGCTCTCGGTGTACATAAAAGAAAATATACATTTGTCAAGATGTCTTCCCTGGTCCTTCTTTTCACTAGACTAGCCATCCCCAGTTCCTGCACCCGTTCATCGTATGTTTCAGTCTCCAGCCCTGTGCACAATCAGAGTAACAAAACACACGGCCCTGTACACAATCTTAGCATAGGACACTGCCCTGTGCAGCATCTTGCATCTTGTCTTTTTATGTACACTGAGAGCCTATGCACCAAAGACAAATTTCCTTGTGTGACCAGTAACACTCGGCCAATAAAGAATTCTATTCTATTCTATCTCCGTAGCCAAAACACACTTCCCTGTGCACATTCTGAGTAGCGAAACCTTGTGCGTCTTTCCTTTGGAAAGCATCTGCATGCCAGTGACACCCACACACCGATCACACAATGCCCTCCATCCTCCCCCCACCCCCCCACCCCCGCCGTCAACAGCTGCCCCTCTCCAAGCGGCCGATGCCAACCGAAGCTCGGTTCGCAAGGGGTCACCCAACTTTTGGCCCGAAGGTGACCTGGCACAGGAATTCCAACAATAACAACAACAACAAAAAGGCACCCCAAAAGACTGCGCCACGAATGTCACATGCCAAGTCTGAAGTGACGGAGAGAATGTGTAAAAAGAGGGAAAAAAGAGAGAAGGAGGGAGGGAGGGAAACATCCCAACTCTGGAGCTTTGTGATCATGATGGAAGGGGTGCATCGCCCATCCGTCAAACTTTCTTTTCTGACTTTAAGGGGAGGGGAGGGGGAAAAAAAAGAGAAACCTCTCTGTGTTTGTGTTTGTGTGTGTCTCTGTGTGTGCAAAGATGGAATTCTTTTTCCGAGCTTAAAGAAGGGAAGTTTTGTCTGGGTTCTCTCACCCAGCCTCTCCCCCGGGGGGGCCTCTCTCAAAGTTTAGCCCTGTACGGGAAAAAAAAGGCAAGCAAACTGGCATTTTCTAAAGGAACAACACAGCCTCTTTTTCGTGGGAAGTTTAATTCAGGAAAAACGTGCTTTTATTTAAATTCTATTTTTGGGGGGGACGACGACAAAAAAAAAAGCAGTCTGCTTTAAAACAAAGTCCTGATCAGTTGAGGGTTGCATTCCCCCACCCCGCTAAAAACAAAACAAAACACAACTCTTTTGTTGTCTGATTTCTATCCCTAGACAAACTCTACCCTGTGTAGAATCCTAGAGAGGGAAGGGTCTCGTGAGGGCATTGAGTCCAACCCCGGTTCTGTGCTGGGAATGCAAATGGGGCACTCCACAATTTCTGTGGTTAAACAAGGCAGTTTATCAACTTGCAAAGCTTTCAAGTTGCCATGAGCAGGAGGGAGGGAGAACTGAAGTGAATTCCATACATTCTTTCTGACCGCAATCAGAAAGAGGGTGTTAGGTTTCACTTTCCAGCCAAAGTGGTTAATTGGAGAATGTGATTTATGACATGGCCAGAAAGGAGGGGAGAGACAGGGTCATAGGGGAACGTAAATCTACGTGGGATCAGTCCTAACTGCATCCAAGTATTGCCGGAATGTTGCTCCTAATGATTATATTTCCTTTGAAGTTTGGATCATGGCTCATGAATTAATTAGGGCATCTTTCGGAAACTTGACACAGTTCTTGTGCCTGATTTCACAGCCCTTTTTTGTTGTTGTTGTTGTTGTTGGGGTTCTTAAGCGAATCCGTGCCATTGTTAAGTGAATTACAGGTAGTCTTCGACTTACGACCACAATTGAGTCCAACATTTCCGAGAACGAACCTCCCACCTTCATCCTCCACCCAAACTACAGATGTTTGGCCCCATCGCAAACTGTTGTCAATCCACACTTTTGATCAAGGCATTGTGGGGATCAGGGCAGGGGTGAAATGTTCCCGGTTCGAACCGGATCGCGTGATCTGATAGCGATGGCGGTGGGTAGCAAAAATCCCTGCCTCCCGCCCCCCCGCCACCATGCCCAGCTGAGCCGCAGGATCATCAGAGGCTTTTTTTCTTTTTTACTTTTAAAAGCATTTTTTCTACAACCTCTTCGGACGAAAAAATGCTTTTAAAAGTAAAAAAAAAAGCCTCTGATGATCGCGCGGCTCAGCTGGGATAGTCAGAGGCTTTTCAAAGCATTTTTCTGCAACCTCTTGGCTGAAGAGGTGGTAAAAAAAGTGCTTTGAAAAGTCTCTGACGACTGATGAGTTGCCTGATCGGCAGAGGCTTTTCAAAGCGTTAGAAAAAATGCTTTGAAAAGTTAAAAAAAAAAAAGTTGGCCACGCCCACCCAGTCACATTACCTCCCCCCCCACCAAGCCACGCCCGCAGAACCGGTAGTAACAAATTTTAATTTCACCCCTGGATCAGGGGATGGTAGTCACTTACTTTCCCTACCGGTTCGCAAATGTGCACACGCATTTACAAACCGGTCGACAAATGTGTCCGTGCATGCGCCCAGCCTCAAAAACGTGCCTAAATAGAATGGCATTGTTGTGGTTCGCCAGCAGCCTGCGGAGCTGGCAACGGAGTCGGACAGTGAGGAGGCTGAGGAAGAACATGGGCCGGTCCTGGAGGCTGGGGAAGGCCCGGATGAGGGCTCTGCGTCGGAGGCAGAGATGGGGCCAGGGCCATCGGGGAGTGAGGTGCGGACTTCGGAGCCTCCAGAGGCTGACAATAGAGAGGCAGAGGAACAGGAGGAGCCTGTTCCTAGTGCATATATGAGAAGAGCTGCCAGAAGGCAAGAGCAGCTAAAGCAAAAAGGACGACTCGGGAGTAAGGCCAAGAGATGATTGGCCCCTCCCAGAAGGCTTCAAAGAGCAGCAACGGCTCTTGGGCTCTTTGCCAGAAAACAACGTTGATAGTCTTGCTGCACTTGTTTTTTTTTGTTTTTTTTAATTTATATGCCGCCCTTCTCCGGAGACTCAGGGCGGCTTACAATGCGTTAAGCAATGGCCTTCATACTTTTGTATATTTATACAAAGTCATCTTATTGCCCCCACATTCTGGGTCCTCATTTCACCTACCTTTGAAAGGATGGAAGGCTGAGTCAACCTTGAGCCTGGTGAGATTTGAACTTGCAATAATTGCAAGCAGCAGATGTTAATCACAGTGCTTTAGTCCACTGTACTACAGGCTCTTCCTGTACTTATCTCTTGTTGGCGTCTTCTGCTTTTGAACTTTTGCCAAGAGAAGCCTTTGGCAGTTTGCCTAATTATACCAAGGTTGGTGATTAGACTGAAGAATTTGTGTTATGAAGAATTTGTTTTAATTTTAAGTTTGGACTACGCTGAGAATGAGTTAATTCTCAGCTGTTCTACTAAAGTCTGTTTGTTTTGGAACTGTTTGCATCCATTACTACCTACTTGGGCCTGGGTCACAACAGGCATAGAGACGCGATTTCTGCTACCAGTTCGGGCAAACCAGTCCGAACTGGCTGAATACCACCTCTGGTGGGGATGTTGCGACAACTGTGAGAAGACCGGCCATAATTCTCTGTTTTTCAACATTGTTGTCACTTCGAACAGTCACTAAACGAATGGTTGTACATGATCTGTCCCCGTCCACACACACACACAAACACAGCCAGCCGAGGGTTAAGAAAGTACTTGGCACGCACACAGGTCGTTATCTCAAACTTGGCAGCAATATAATCACCGTCTGCCAAGAGCTTTTACTGCAACAGATAACATAAAATTACATACGCATTGCAAATAGTCCAGCAAAACAATATCCCTTTCGGCAGCTTCAGACGTTGTTCAAGTGACTAGCCAAAGTTCATTTTTGTTCATCACGGAGTTTTACCAGCCACCACCCTCTCTTATATAGTCTCTGGGGTGTGGTCCAGTGACTCAGTTCTAATCCCTAGCACGCCTCCTTAACTGCTGCAACCGTTTATCACGCCTTCGTTGGCGTGCATCCAGGAATGACGGCTCTCCTTCGCTCTCATCCGAGACACCTGACTTCTGGATAATCTCCTCTCCCTCGGCCGGCACCTGAGACAGTGCCAGAGGGGAGGGGCCTGGAGAGGGAGGCCTGGCCGACTCCTCTTCCTCATGTTCGGAGCTTTCTTCCTCCGATGAGATAGGCTCAGAGGGCGGGGCCACAACAGTACATAGAGGATTGCTGGTACCTTCGGCTTCCCTCTTCTTGGCTGAAAAACTTGTCATTCCCACCAAACCAGGTGTGTAAACCCAATGAAGGGGGAACATGTTCCTCCTGGTGGCCGTACCCTTTTGCCGAATACTCCATTCCTCAGTCTCCAACCGTGCGTCAGCATGCTGGGTGAAGGTACAGAGCCTGTCCGATCGTCCTCAATCCGATGGTGCCTGGGTCGTTTTTGACTTACAACAGTTCATTCGTGTTACAATGGGAGTGGGGGGGGAAAGGACCATTTCTCACACTTACGACGGTCACAGCATCTCCACGGTCTCATGATCAAAATCCAGGTGCTTGGGGACTGACTCGTATTTATGATGGTCGGGAGTGTCCCGGAGTCACATAATCCTTCCAATGAGCAAAGTCAATGGGGGAAGCTGGAGTCTCTAAACAACAGTGTTGCTAATTTAACAGCTGCAGTGATTCACTTAAGAACGGTGGCCAGAAAGATCGTAAAATGGGGCAAAATTCACTGAACAGCTGTCTCGCTTAACAAGAGACGTTTTGGCCTCAGTTGGGGTTGTAAGTTGAGGACTGCTTCTATCTCTCTCTCACTCTCTTTTTCCTTCTTTCCTTCTTTCCTTCCTTCCTTCCTTCCTTCCTTCCTTCCTTCTTTCTTTCTTTCTCTTTCACTATTTCTTTCTCTCTCTCTTACTCTATTTCTTTCTTTTTCTTTCTTCCTTCCTTTCTTTCTCTTTCTTTCTTTCAGTCTCTTTCTTTTTCTCTCTTTCACTCTCTTTCTTCTTCCTTCCTTCCTTCCCTTTCTTTCTCTCTTCCTTCCTTCCTTTCCTTCTTTCTCTTTCTTTCTTTCTTTCTGTCTCTTTCTTCCTCTCTTTCACTCTCTTCTTCCTTCCTTCCCTTTCTTTCTTTCTCTTTCTTCCTTCCTTTCCTTCTTTCTCTTTCTTTCTTTTTTCTTTCTCTCTCTTTCACCGTCTCTTTCACTGTCTCTTTCTTTCCTTCCTTCTCTTTTTTTCTCCTTCCTTCCTTCCCTTTCTTTCTCTTCCTTCCTTCCTTTCCTTCTTTCTTTCTCTTTCTTTCTTTCTCTTTCTTTCTTTCTTTTTTCTCTCTCTCACTGTCTCTTTCTTTCCTTCTTTCTTTCCTTCCTTCTTTTTTTCTTTCTCCTTCCTTCCTTCCTTCCTTCCTTCCTTCCTTCCTTCCTTCCTTCCTTCCTTCCTTCCTTTCCTTCTTTCTTTTTCTTTCTTTTTTCTTTTTCTCTCTCTCTCACTGTCTCTTTCTTTCCTTCTTTCTTTCCTTCCTTCTCTTTTTCTTTCTCCTTCCTTCCTTCCCTTTCTTTCTCTTCCTTCCTTCCTTTCCTTCTTTCTCTTTCTTTCTTTCTTTCTCTTTCTTTCTTTCTTTTTTCTTTCTCTCTCTTTCACTGTCTCTTTCTTTCTTTCTTTCTTTTTTCTTTTTTCTTTCTCTCTCTTTCACTGTCTCTTTCTTTCTTTCTTTCTTTCTTTCTTTCTTTCTTTCCTTCCTTCCTTCCTTCCTTCCTTCCTTCCTTTTTTTCTTTCTCCTTCCTGCTTGCCTTCCTTCCTTCCTTCCTTCTTTCCTTCCTTCCTTTTCTTTTTCTTTGCCTTTCGTTTTTTGCCTTTCTCTCTCTCTCTCTCTCCTCCCTTCTTTCTGTCAACCCCTGATTCCGCAAGTCTCCGGTGGTATGTGACACTTTCTTTCTTTCTTTCCTTTCTTTCTTTCTCTCTCTTTCCTTCTTTCCATCTCTCTCTCTCTCTCTCTCTCTCTCTCTCTCTCTTTCTCTGTCCCTCTGTATGTGTGTGTGTGTGTTTCTGTGCTGAGTGGCCCTTCCATTCCTGCCTTCCATCAGCCTTCCTCCCTGGGGAAATCACTTCTCCGCAGTGCCCAGATGAGACAACGCAAGTGGCCGAGCTTGGTTGCACCTTCCCGGGGATGGCAGGCGGAGGCGGAGCCCCACCTGCGTCACTGGCCTTTACCTGCGCCAGGTGGGAACCACGGAGGTGAGCCCACCTTCCCCCACTGGTTCCCCCCCCCTCTTCCCCACGTGGAAAATCGGAGGTGTCCTTTCCGCAAAGCCTCCAGCTGTTTCCTTCCCAACGGATTATCCTATAAAAAGGCAACCAGCCGCCACCTGACAGCTCTTGATGGATTGAAAGTCAATCAGTTTTGACAAGAGGGGAAACGGCTCCTTCATGCTAATCTCCAAATATTACGGGGCTAAAAAGCTGCTTTTTTTCCTCTCGTTTTCTCTTTTTTTTCTTTCTCGCAAACTATCAATTTTATTTTCCACCAAGGAAGGGGCGTCTTGGAGGTCTTCTACTCAGACTCCTTACTCAGGCAGGAGACCCAACCTCTATCACCTCCTTCCTTCCTCCCTCCCTCCCTCCCTCCCTCCTTCCTTCTTTCTTTTCTTCCTTCTCATCTCTCACCTCTCCTCTTCCAACCCCCTCCCTCCCTTTCTTTTTTCCTTCCTCCACTCCCAGCTCCCCTCCCCTCCTGTCCTCCTCCCTCCCTCCCTTTTTTCCTTCCCTTCCATCTCCTCTCTCTTCTCCCCTTCTCTCCTCCTTCTCCCACCCTCCCTGATCTTCTCCCCTCCTCCTCCCTCTCTCCTCCTCCTTCCCTCTCTCCCACCCTCCCCTCCCTCTTCTCCCTCCCTCTCTCCCCTCCATGCTCCCCTCCAGTCCTCTCTCCCTCGCTCCCTTCCTTCCGTTCCATCTCTTCTCCCCTCTACTTCTCCCTCCCTCCCTCTCTTCCTTCCTTCCTTCCTTTTTCCCCTCCCTGCTCCCTGCTCCCTCCCCTCTCCTTCCCTCCTTCCTTTCCCTTGCATCTCCTCCCCTCCCCTCCTCCTTCCCTCTCTCCCTCCCTCTCTTCCTCCCTTCCTTCCTTTTTCCTCTCCCTGCTCCCTCCCCTCTCCTTCCCTCCTTCCTTTCCCTTGCATCTCCTCCCCTCCCCTCCTCCTTCCCTCTCTCCCTCCCTCTCTTCCTCCCTTCCATCTTTTTTCCCCTCCCTGCTCCCTCCCCTCTCCTTCCCTCCTTCTTTTCCCTTGCATCTCCTCCCCTCCCCTCCTCCTTCCCTCTCTCCCTCCCTCCTTCCCTCTTCTTTCTCCCTCTCCCCTCTCCCCCCTCCCTGCTCCCCTCCCCCTCCCCTCCCTTCTCTTGGCTTGCTTTCTTGCTTCCCTGCCTGCTTCTCCCTCCCTTTGCCAAACCTATCAGGAACGGTGGCAATCCCGAAGACTTTCCTTATTATTTATCGATTCTATTCATAATATTTCTACCCGCCACCATCCCCTGACTCTCGGCGGCTTGCAATAATTAGCAGCACCACGAGCGTTTCAATTAAACTGCCCTGCGCTGGCAACTCAAATACACCCAACGCAACACCCATCAAAGCAGACACCATTAAATAGCGAGGCGACTTTAGTGTCCGTAAAACATCCCAGAGGAAAGGTGCCCCACAGATTAGCCCCGTCATTGACCCCCACCATACCTAGGTGGGCCATTATTAAGTCAAATTTAAATCTGAAACTGGCCTGGCCTTCCTCCGTAACCCAACGGATGGAGATTGGAGTGTAATAATGACAATAAAATGATATTGATGATGATGATATTAAAAATAACAGAGGGAAGCCACCAATTAATACCTACGTGGGATCTGAAGGACCTCCCTAATAATAGAATAAAATAACAGAGTCTGAAGGGACCTTGGAGGTCTTCTAGTCCAACCCCCTGCTTAGGCAAGAATCCCTACACCACATCAGACAAACGGTTATCCAACCTCTTCTTCCTTTTACTTTTTTTTTTCCTTTCTTTTCTTTCTTTTATTAAATTTATATACCGCCCTACTCCCGAAGGACTCAGGGCGGTGAACAGGCACAGAATAAAATACATAAATACAAAAGTTAGAAACAATTTAAAACCCAATTAAATAATTTAGCCCAAGACGATTAAAAATCCCAATAATTTAAAACAAATTAAAATTTCAGTTTAAAAATTTAAAAGAAAGGGGAGAAAATTAGGCCAGGCCGGCTTGCTGGAATAGGAGGGTCTTAAGAGCACGGCGGAAAGTGCGCAGATCCGGGATCCTCCGTAAGTTCTTAAAAACTTCCAGTGTTGGAGCATTTGCATTCCACTGATTAATTGTTCTCACTGTCACAAATTTTCTCCTTAGTTCTAGGTTGCTTCTCTCCTTGATTATTTTCCATCCATTGCTTCTTGTCTTGCCTTCAGGTGCTTTGGAGAATAGCTTGACTCCCTCTTCTTTATGGCAGCCCCTCAAATATTGGACTATTGCTCTCATGTCCCCCCTAGTCCTTCTTTTCAGTCAACTAGACTTTCCCAATTCCAGCAACCGTTCTTCGTATGTTTTAACCTCCAATCCCCTAGTCATCTTCGTTGCTCTTCTTTACGTAACAGCAACCATAACTCATTAGGTTCCAGCCATAAGGCCCAGCCCGACTCATAGAGCCTCGGTGGTGCAGCGGACTAAAGTGCTGTTAAGTGCTAGCACTTAGCTGCCAGCTGTCTGCAATTAAAGTAAGTTCAAATCTCCCCAGGCTCAAGGTTGACTCAGCCTTCCATCCTTTCGAGGTAGGTAAATTGAGGACCCGGATTGTGGGGTCAATAAGCCAACTTTCTTGCTTTCTTTCTTCTCCTCCTCCTCCTCTCCTCCTCCTCCTCCTCCTTTTCCTCCTCTTCTCCCTCTTCCTCCTCCTTTCCTTTTCCTCTTCCACTTCCTCTCCTCCTCCTCCATTTAGGGGGGGCCTGAAAGCCCTAATAAGCAGGTATATACAAAAAAAAAAAAAAAAAAAGTATGCAGGCTATTGCTATAATGCATTGTAAGCCGCCCTGAGTCTACGGAGAAGGCCGGCATATAAATTGGACAAATAAATAAATAAATAAATAAATAAATAAATAAATAAATAAATAAATAAATAAATAAATAAATAAATAAATAAATAAATAAATAAATAAATAATTGCTGACCCTCCTCCTTTTACACAATAAATTGACACCAGTCAGAGCAGAGAACATACAACACCAGAGTTGGAAGGGATCTCGGAGGTCTTCTAATCCAACCCCCTGCTTAAGCAGGAGACCCTATCCCATTCCAGACAAATGGTGGTCCAGTCTCTTCTTGAAAACCTCCAGTGGTGGATCACCCACAACTTCTGGTGGCAAGCTGTTCCACTGGTTCATTGTCCTCACTGTTAGGAAGTTTCTCCTTAGTTCTAAGGTTGCTTCTCTCCTTGATGAGTTTCCACCCATTGCTTCTTGACCTGCCTTCAGGTGCTTTGGAAAATACCTTGACTGCCTCTTCTTTGGGGCAGCCCCTGAGATACTAGAAGACTATCCTCTTGACCAACTTCTAAGTAGCTATTGAAACTGGGACCAGCTTGATTTCTGGGTGACTCTTCAGGGATGTCCACAGGGGAAGTTGCCCAACAATTAAAGGGCCATCACTGGAGGACTTGAAGCTTTGTGTTACATGCAGAAAAAGGGACACACGGCCGAGGACTCTGTTTTGACTTCTTTGAACCCTTTCTATGGTGGAGACCTCTGGGACAAACCACAGGTCATCCAGGTCCACCAAATGGTTCTTCTGCTTCAAAAGTGAAGGTGCCTGAGATGGAAGTGGAGCAGAATGAAGACGGTGCATAAATAATTCAAGCAAAATGTAATTTTGGGATGGGTGGATGGATGGATGGATGGATGGATAGATGGATGGATGGATAGATAGATAGATAGATAGATAAGATGGATACTGTAACAGGATGGATGGATTAATGGATGGGTGAATGGATGGATAGAGGAAGGAAGGGATAAGTGGATGGATGGATGGAAAGGGATGGATGGATAGAATGATGGATAGATAGATAGATAGATAGATAGATAGATAGATAGATAGATAGATAGGATGGATATTGTAACAGGATGGATGAATTGATGGATGGGTGAATGGATGGATGGAGGAAGGGACAGGAAGGGATGGGTGGAAGGATGGATGGATGGATGGATGGATGGATGGATGGATGGATGGATAGATAAAATGGATACTGTAACAGGATGGATTGATGGATGGATGGATGGAGGAAGAGACAGAGGAAGGGATGGGTGGAAGGAAGGATGGATGGATGGAAAGGGATGGATGGATGGAATGATGGATAGATTGATAGGTAGATAGATAGATAGATAGATGGATAGGATGGATATTGTAACAGGATGGATGGATTGATGGATGGGTGAATGGATGGATGGAGGAAGGGACAGGAAGGGATGGGTGGAAGGATGGATGGATGGATGGATGGATAGATAAAATGGATACTGTAACAGGATGGATTGATGGATGGATGGATGGATGGATGGAAGAAGAGACAGAGAAGGGATGGGTGGAAGGAAGGATGGATGGATGGAAAGGAATGGGTGAATGGATGGATGAAGGGACAAAGTAGGGGATAGGGGAAGAATGTGTGAATGGATGGATGGATGGATGGATAGATAAGATGGATACTGTAACAGGATGGATGGATGGATGGATGGAGGAAGGGACAGAGGAAGGAAGGAAGGAAGGAAGGGTGGATGGTGTCAGAATATTCATGACTGGGAAGACATGGTAACAAAATCAGCCAATTGGGAGCCGAGACAGACTGGAGCTTCTGATTCTGTGCAGAGAAACGAAACCGAAACCAACACAGTGTGTGTTAAGCTCTGAGCTGTGAAGCTGTGTGTGTGAATTTGTCTGCTGATCTGAGCTGAAATGAAGCTGTGAATCTGCCCGTTGGTATTGAAAAACTTACTTCAGGTATTATTGTGAATATAAAGAAGTTAATGAATCCCGCTGCATCAGTTTATCTGTGTGTGTGTGTGTTTATCTGGATTTGTTTTTTGCAAGAAGCTCTTGACAGATGGATGGATAGATGAATGGATGGAGAGAGTCCAAGGAATTTAAAGCTGTTGACTGTTCCAACCTTAACCACATCTGCTGGACTCCTCTCTAGGTTTCTCCTTCAGCCTCATCAAATCCGGCCTCTTCAGTTTCCCCTTTGAAATGGGGCACAGAAAATCTCCCACAGACGAACCAATGCAGATTCCCAGTCTTCGTTCAGCCCTTAAATCATGGTTAAATCATGGTTGGTTAATGATGAAAATATAACGATTTCGGCCGGGCTAAAGCTTGAACGATGCCTTCCTATTCCCACCCCCCACCCCAACTTCTAAAAAGAGCTTTGAGGACCCACAGAATTGGGGGGGGGGAAGGGCAGCCAGGAATCCTTCAGTTTTGCAGAGGACAACTCCGCTTCTTGTTTGTCAAATATCTACAAAGCCATCAAGGACTAGGAGCAAAAATTGATTTTTTTTTTTTTTAATATATACATTGTCGGTTTCTTCTAAAACCACCGGATTACGAAAGACTTCCAGTTCTTGGAGGGCGATTTGTCTTAAAAAAAAATAATCTTGGAGGCAAATGGAATACAAAACAAACCCTTTTTTGTGATGGTCATGGCAGACAAGGAAGAAGAAATGGTAGCTACCATTCAAAGTTTGCCATCTCACAGAGCAGGAGTCTCCAAAATGGGCAACGTTGAGACTTTTGGACTTCAACTCCCAGAATTCCCCAGCCAGCCATGGATGGCTGGCTTGGGAATTCTGGGAGTTGAAGTCCACAAGTCTCAGTTAGCCAATTCCCTTTCTCTAGGCCGCAGATACATGGCTGGCTGGGGAATTCTGGGAGTTGAAGTCCACAAGTCTCAAAGTGGCCAAGTTAGCCAATTCCCTTTCTCTAGGCCACAGATACATGGCTGGCTGTGGAATTCTGGGAGTTGAAATCCACAAGTCTCAGAGTTACCAAGTTAGCCACTTCCCTTTCTCTAGGCCGCAGATACATGGCTGGCTGGGGTGTTGCAATATTTTCTGGATCAGACTCAATAAAGATATTAAGAAGTAAAGATTTAAATATATTTCCTTTTATTTACAATAGGCATTCTATATTCACTGAATATTCACAGATAGAAGCAAGGAAAAGGGTGAAGATGGCTCCTTATATATACAATGGGTGGAGCTATGTGTGGGTGTGATGAGTCATGAATACATTAAGGATTGAAGAATAAGTTAACCCCTGATATCCCATTCATATACTATTTACACATTAGAGAATAAGGCATTTACATCTGACAAATCCCCCTCTAAATGCCGATTCGTTATACAACACCAATTACATTCAGATTCAGGACAATATAAAATATGCAGTTTAGAAGTCAGATATTTGTGCTGTTTAGAAGGTAAGGGCTTTGTTAATATGTCAGCTAATTGTTCTGAAGTATCACAGTGTATTGCTTTAATAAATCCATCCTGAGACAACTGTCTCACATGTTTAAATTTTATATCTATATGTCTGGACCTTTGTCCAATGGCATCAGATCTAGATATTTCAATAGCTGCTTTATTGTCTTCATGCATGACAAAAGGCAAAGCAGGTTTTCTCCAAACATCTGAAATTAAATCGTTAAACCATACAAGGTTATTTGCAGCTTTGGATAAACAAACATATTCTGCTTCTGTCGTTGAAGTGGCTACTAGTTCTTGTTTACCAGTGTACCAGTAAACTGGACAGTCATTTAAGAGAAAAATATAGCCAGATGTACTTTTTCTGCATGACGTGTCTCCAGCCCAATCTGCATCTGCGTAACATACAAGCTTTGGTTCTTTATTATCACTAGGTTCTAATACTAAGCAGAAATCTAGAGTACTTTTCAGATATCTTAAAATTCTTTTAACAGCTTCCCAGTGATACATTGTTGGTTTGCTGACGTGTCTGGATAATAAGTTGAGTGGTAAAGCGATATCTGGCCTAGTCCAATTAGATATATAGAGAAGCGAACCTATGATTGATCTATAAAACGTGTTATCCTTGAATTCAGGGGAAGATTCATCAGTATTTCTAAGAAAATCAGTTTGCATAGGAGTATCACAGGGTTTGGCATTGATTAGGTTACATTTATTCAAAAGTTCTATAATTTTATCTCTTTGAGTAAGTTTGAATCCCCTTCTAGTCTTATTAATTTGGACACCAAGATATTTGTTCACTTTACCTAGGGATTTCAACGAGAAATGTTCATTTAACTTATTTACAAAAGTTTCTCTTCTCTCTTTGTGTTTTCCTATATACAAAATGTCATCTACGTAAATCAATACAAATTCAACGTAGTTGTCACCCTTTTTGACAAAAAAACAGTTATCAGCAGTGGTAGCATTGAAATCCATAGTCTTAAGTACTTTTACCAAACAATCATACCATCTTTTACCAGATTGTTTTAATCCGTACAAACTCTTATTCAACAACCAAATTTCATTTTTGTTGGTGTATTGACTGTGAGGTGCTCTTACATATATTTCCTTATCTAGTTTCGCGTGTAGATAAGCAGTCTGTATGTCATATTGAAATACATCAAGGTTGAGTGCTGATGCTACCACTAGAGCTGTTTTGACACTCTCTGTTCTTACTGTGGGGGAATACGTATCAGTATAGTCCTCCGGATATTTCTGTGCATAACCTTGTGCAACTAATCTAGCTTTGTATAGAGTATTGCCTCCTTCTAAATTCTTAATTTTATATATCCACCTGGTACCAATAATAGTTTTATCTTTAGGTGCAATTGCAGGTGTAAATACATTTAATCCTTGTAAACTTTCCATCTCTTTCTTCATAGCTAGTTCCCATTTTTCTTTTTCTTCACGAGGAAGTTTTAACACTTCCTCATATGTGTTAGGTGTTATTGGTTCACCATCCATATGCATTATGTAATCCCTGTATTTATTTGGCATTTGATTCCTGTTGTTCCTAATGACTCTTTCAGGTTTGCTATTGTTATCGTGCAAATATCTTGCTTCCTTTTTTGTCAGTGTGTCTGTCCTTATTTTGTGTTGGCTATTTGTCCAAGTTTTAGTTTTGCTTTTGTGTTTGTTGATATTTTGTTTTTCTATGGTCCCTTCCTCATGAGGTTTTGTTTCTTTGCATTTATTTGGAAATATTTCATTAAGATGTAATTTAGACCAGTTGGCTTGTTCATGGAACACAGCTGTTCTGGAAACTATAAATTTGTTATTATTATCAATGAATCTGTATCCTTTGGTGCCAGTTTCATATCCCATGAATCTGAGTCTTCTGGATACATTTTCTCCCTTTCTTCTCAACTGTTTGGGTATGTGTACGTCTGCAGTGACTCCAAATATGTGCATGTGTGATAATTTTGGCTTCCTATTATACATTACTTCGTATGGTGTCTTGTTTACAATACTGGACCAGGTTCTATTTTGTGTGTAATTTGAATAATGTAGGGCTTCTGACCAAAATTGTTTGCTTACGCCAGCATCCTCCAATGTGCACCTAATCATGGTTTGTAATGTGGAATTTTTCCTCTCTGCAATTCCGTTCTGGAACGCAGAAAATGGACTAGACGTGTAATGTAGCATTCCTCTGTCCTTTAACCATTGGGAGAATTCTTTAGACATGAATTCACATCCCCTATCTGTCATAATTTGTTTTATTCTGATATTGTGTTGTGTTTCTATGCGTTTGTAAAATTCCTTAAATTTTTGAAATGTTTCATCTTTATGTTTTAGTGTATAAACAAACCCATAATGGCTATAATCGTCTACTATTGTCAGGAAGTAACGTTTTCTATAAGTGATTGATGGAGTTAATGGGCCTACTAGGTCCATGTGTACTAAGTCAAAAATTTTGTTAGTTGATCTAGTAGAGTTTCTTGGCCTGGGACTAGTTTTTAGTTTTGTAGATTTACATACTGAACATTCCATATAGTTTTCACAATTTTTTATTTTGACACCTTCTGTGTGTTCAGTCATTTTTTGTACTACAGGAAAACTGGCATGTCCTAACTTCCTATGCAAGATGTGAGCACACTCATCATGAATTGGCTTACCTATTTTTGGTTTTTTTTTATCGTGTGTATCTGTATGATTATGAGATATTTTACATTCATCATTGTCACTGTTGCTAATATTTTCATCATCTGCTTCAATACAATCTTCTATATTTGAATCAATGTTATGCAACCATTCTTCCTTTGTTATCAAATAAGGTAGGCCTCCTTTAATCGTTACAGTGCCTATACTTGTTTTATTCTTCTCTAAAGTCGCTTTTCCCTTTGAGAAAACTATATTAATGTCAGAATCTCTACTTAGTTTTATGGCACTTAGTATGTTATGAGGTATTTCAGGTATTAACAATACCCCCTCTATTTTTCCTAGGCCAGGCAAAGTTACATTCCCTCTGCCTAATACTTGAACCTTTTCTTGGTTAGCTACCTTTATTACAAATTTATCTTCTGTAAATGAAGACAATATATTTTTGTTATTAGTGGTGTGATTAGTTGCTCCAGAATCAATAAGCCAATTATTGTTCTCATTTTGCTGTAATTTTGTGTTGTCTTGTTTGTTTAGTCCATTCAGTGAACCAGATTTTCTATCTTTTGAATTTTCTCTGCCCCCTCTATTTTCTCTGTAATTTGGTGGGCTCCTATATCTATGTCTATCTATGGAGGACTGTCTATAATTGTATTTGTTCCTATATTCTGACCTATGTCTTTCCTTTGAAATTTTGGGGCAATCTCTTCTATTGTGTTCCCTGGATCCACAATTGTGACATTTGTATGTTTCATTATATTTTTCTTGGAAAACTACTTTCTTAAAAGGTTTGTGTTCTGTGTGATTGCTAGAACGATTTTTTCTTGAATTGTCTTCTGCTATCAATTTGTTAGATAGACTTTCTATGGATAAATATCCTAGATTGATAGTGTCTAAATGTGACATAAAGCTATCCCATGATGAATCAAGTGAGTTGATAATAACACTTTTCATTGTTTGGTCTGAAATCACCTCCCCCCTCAAGTGCAGCTCAGCTCTTATTTTGTTTAAAAATATTAAATGCTCACTTATGGAAACCCCTGGTTTTACTCTAGATGAAAAGAAATCCTTAGACATTCTTGTGGTGGTAGCTACACTGTCGCTGTGAAACAAATTAAACATGCATTGGATAATTTCAGAAACAGTCTGATTTGGTTTGATGCTATGATACATTGCAGAAGACACACTAGATATTATTAAGTAAAAAGCTCTATGATGTAAACAATCTATTTTTAAAGTCCAAGGTCTTTTTGGGGGACTAGTGATAAAGAATAGTAAGTTTTCTTTCATAAAGACCACCTGGAGCTGTTGATACCATTCTTGCAAATTAATGCCATCAACCCTTAGTTTTGGGAAGTCACTGGGTAAGTTTCCCACATTATTTTGTCTATTACTTACAACCTGAGGTAGTCCGTGGTCTCGCAAGTGTAGAAAATTGCAAAACGGCATGGGGATGCTCGCAACGAGTCTGCGTGGCTCTTTCACCAGTTCATGTCTTCCCGGGTCGTCTGCGTAGTTTCGCGCATGCACGTTGTCCATTTCTTCTTTGACTTCGTTATGGAAGGTTCTCTCCACCGCGGCTCGCCCGCTTTGCTCTTCTTCAGATGAGTCGGTCTCTGTTTCGGCCTTGGGAGCTCTGACGACGGCGGCTGCTCTTCTTTTCTTTTTGGAAGCGTAGTCACTTGCTTCGGTCTTTGGTGTAGGGCGGAATCGACAAGGCTCTCTAGGTTCGGGCGTCGTCGCTCTCGAAGTCAGGATGGGAGCGGGCAGGTCTTGAGGTATCGGCTTGTTCGCTCTCTTCTTCGGTGTCTTTTTGGTAATTTTTAGTTTTGGCCCAAATGCAGCAAAAAGCGTTTTTATCGCTGACTTTACTTGGGATTTTGTTGAATCATCTTCACTTTCTGATTCTGGCTCTTCCGAGGAGTTTGAATCCTCTTTTTCATTTTCGTTGTCAGATAATGTTTTTCGCGCCAGAAATTTTGAACTGAGCGTTTTGATTGGCTCTGCTTCGCTCACCTTGGAGGCCTGTTGAAACCAAGATGGCTGCCATTCAAAATTTCGCGCGGGATCACATTTCTTCTTCTTCGTAATGGCTTTCTCTGTAGTCATATCACTCACAATTTTTGGTTCTTTAGACTTCTCATTAGTGATGTTTTTCTCTTTCGCTGCTCCGCTGTTCTTCAGCATTTCTTGGAGGTTCGCGATGAGGCTTTCATCATTTTTCTGGCTTTTTAATAGTTTTAATATCTCTGACCTGAGTTCGTTATTCTCTATTTCGATTTCCTTCTGGTCATCGTTTTCATCTATTATTTCTTCGTCTTCAGTGGTGTATTCTTCGGATTCTCTTGAAATTGCGTTTGTGGATTCGTTGATTATTTCTTGTTCTGTTTCCATTTCTTTGCTGTAGGCCCTGGTGTTGGGCCTATCCTTCTTAGACATTTTTAAGTTTTTATTGAGTCAATTAACCATCCTCTGCTACCAGCTTGTTGCAATATTTTCTGGATCAGACTCAATAAAGATATTAAGAAGTAAAGATTTAAATATATTTCCTTTTATTTACAATAGGCATTCTATATTCACTGAATATTCACAGATAGAAGCAAGGAAAAGGGTGAAGATGGCTCCTTATATATACAATGGGTGGAGCTATGTGTGGGTGTGATGAGTCATGAATACATTAAGGATTGAAGAATAAGTTAACCCCTGATATCCCATTCATATACTATTTACACATTAGAGAATAAGGCATTTACATCTGACATGGGGAATTCTGGGAGTTGAAGTCCACAAGTCTCAAAGTGGCCAAGTTAGCCACTTCCCTTTCTCTAGGCCACAGATACATGGCTGGCTGGGGAATTCTGGGAGTTGAAGTCCACAAGTCACAAAGTGGCCATTTTGAAGACCCCTGGCCTAGAGAAATTGGTTCCTAAAATTTAGCAGTTCTTGGGTTAATGAATTTTCATCTGATCCAAAATGTTTTGAAGGGGAGAAGATGAATTCCTACCGGGAAGAAGAATTTTGGAAGAAGAAGAGCAAGGGAAGGCAAGAGAGGAAGAGATAGTCCTTGACTTACAACAGTTCGTTTAGTGACCAAAATTACCACAGCACTGAAAATAGTGACTTAGGATCGTTTTTTTCACACTTACGCCCATGGTCACGTGATCAAAAGTCAGGCCCTTGGCAACTGACTCATATTTATGACGGTGGCAGTGTCCCAGGATCATGTGATACGCTTTACCGACCTTCTGACCAGCAAAGTCAATGGGGGAGCCGGATTCACTTAACAACCATGGCAAGAAAAGTCGTAAAATGGGGCAAAATCCACTTAACAACTGTCTCGCTTTGCGATGGAAATTTCGGGCTCAATTATGGTTGTAAATTGAGGGCTACCAGCTATATCTTTCATTGCTTTAGGAAAAGGTACCCCTTCCCACTTATAACAGAATAATAGAGTTGGAAGGGATGAAATCCAGCGGGTTCTGACAGGTTCTGGAGAACCGGTAGAGGAAATTCTGAGTAGTTCAGAGAACCGGCAAATGCCTCCTAGGAGTGGGAAAGGAATGGGGATTTTGCAGCATCCTTCCCCTGGAGTGGGGAGGGAATGGGGGTTTTGCAGAATCCTTCCCCCAGGAGTGAGGAGGGAATGGGGATTTTGCAGTATCCTTCCCCTGGAATGGGGAGGGAATGGGGATTTTGCAAGGTCTTTCCCCCAGGAGTGGGGAGGAATGGGGATTTTGCAGTATCCTTCCCCTGGAATGGGGTGGGAATGGGGATTTTGGAGTATCCTTCCCCTGGAGTGGGGAGGGAATGGGGATTTTGCAGTATCTTTCCCCTGCCACGCCCACCAAACCACGCCCACCACACCCACAGAACTGGTAGTAAAAAAAATCTGAATTTCACCACTGCTTATAGGTCATCTAGTTCAATCTTGGTTTGCATGATGGGAGCATGGGGTGGAGGGAGGGGCTCGGGGGGACATGGAGAAAAGGGGAGGGGCTTAGGAAAAGGTAACTCACATGAGACTCCCGAGTCGGATGTCTCAGCTTGCCAAATCCTTAATCCCATTTTCATTCTTTCATTCATTCATTCGTCTGTTCATCATATTTCCACACCATCCATCTCACCTAAGTGTCTCTGGGCAGCTTACAATAAAATTTTATTTTACAAATTGGCTTATTTGGCAGACGGCTTTTGGACCTGAATCAGATAGATTAAATATCTTGATCGAAGCCAGAAAGAGGCCGTTTTCATTGCCAAAGATCAATCCTTTACAAGGACAGAAAAATAAAAAATTGAGCTGAATCTATATTCTGCCTTTTGATGGGCCTTGAGATGCACCAGATCTTTGATGACTGCAGAATTTTCTCCATCTCAAGAATTGTGGTTCCAATCTAACCAGCTTCTGTCCTTACAGCAATGTTTCTCAACCTTAGCAAATTTTGTGTGGACTTCAACTCCCAGAATTCCTCAGCCAGCATGTTGAGGACTTCAGCTCCCAGAATCCCCCAGCCAGCATGTTGAGGACTTCAACTCCCAGAATTCCTCAGCCAGCAAGCTGAGGACTTCAACTCCCAGAATCCCCCAGCCAGAATGTTGAGGACTTCAACTCCCAGAATCCCCCAGCCAGAATGTTGAGGACTTCAACTCCCAGAATCCCCCAGCCATTCGTTAAGTGAATCGGGCCTCCCGATTGACTTTGCTTGTCAGAAGGTCGCAAAAGGGGATCACGTGACCCCCCCCCCAGGACCGTCGCAAATATGAGTCAGTTGCCAAGGGTCCGAATTTTGATTATGTGATCGTGGAGATGTTGCAACCATCGTAAGTGTGAAAACTGGTTGTAAGTCACTTTTTTCAGTGCTGCGGTAACTTTGAACAGTCACTAAACAAATGATTGTAAGCAGTGGTGAAATCTAAAATTTGTTACTACCGGTTCTGTGGGCGTGGCTTGGTGGGGGTGAGGGGTAATGTGACTGGGTGGGCGTGGCCATTTTTTTTTTTTTTTTACTTTTAAAACCATTTTACATTTTACATTTTCGGTGAAGAGGTTGTAAAAAAAATGCTTTCAAAAGGCTCTGATGATCCCAGCTGAGTTGCTTGATCGGCAGAGGCTTTTTTTCTTTTAAATGCCTCTGACGATCAGGCAACTCAGCTGGGATCGTCAGTGGCTTTTAAAAGCATTTTTTCTACAACCTCTTCAGAGGTTGTAGAAAAAATGCTTTTAAAAGCCTTTGACGATCCCAGCTGAGCCGCGCGATCATCAGAGGCTTTTTTTTTTACTTTTAAAAGCATTTTTTCAGCCTAACAGGTTGTAGAAAAAATGTTTTTAAAAGTAAAAAAAACAGCCTCTGATGATCGCGCGGCTCAGCTGGGCATTGGGGGGGGGACAGGGATTTTTGCTACCGGTTCTCCAAACCAGACGCCTCCATCGCTACCGGATCGGGTGATCCGGTCTGAACCGGGAGCATTTCACCCCTGGTTGTAAGTCAAGGACTATATTCCGTAACCACCTTCCGTTGCAGAGATGAGGCTGGCTCCGCAAGAATTCGAGCTGTGGATGCCATAAGGATGAGTCAGCATTGGGGACTCCTTCCTTATCTCCGAGACCCCCCGAAGGCCGGGAGAAGAGATAACATTGATTCACAACAACTGGACCCCTAACAATGTTAACCTCATATATGGTTTATTAGAAAAGCAGACAAGAGGAAAGCAGCCCGTAAGCGAACAGAATCTTGATACAGTACGTACAAAATAGAATAGAATAAAATCTCTTGGGAAAAAGCGTATTCGGGAGGGGAAAAAAGAAAAAAATTCCCAGCGGTTCTCTATTTCGGATCTTTTCTCGCCTTAATTTGTTTACATCCATTTTGGATTTTGTCCAACGAATGCCTCCCACAAACGTATTCCTCTAGCTAGAATATTTGAATGGACTAAGATGGAGAGACTAAGATACATACAGTAGGTCGATGGATGAGGGATGGTGGGAGGGAGGGAGGGAGGGAGGGAGAGAGAGAGAGAGAGAAATGATAGAAAGAGACACAGACGATAGATAGATGGATGGATGGATAGATGGATGGATGGATGGATGGATGGATGGATGGATGGATGGATGGATGGATGGATAGATAGATAGATAGATAGATGATAGAGAGACATAGAGAGAGAGAGAGATGATAGATAGAGAGACATAGAGAGAGAGAGAGAGAGATGATAGACATAGATAGAAAGATAGAGAGAGAGAGAGATGATAGAGAGACATAGATAGATAGATAGATAGATGATAGATAGAGAGACATAGAGAGAGAGAGAGAGATGATAGAGAGACATAGAGAGAGAGAGAGATGATACATAGATAGAAAGAGAGAGAGAGAGAGATGATAGAGAGACATAGATAGATAGATAGATGATAGATAGAGAGACATAGATAGATAGATAGAGAGAGATGATAGAGAGACATAGATAGATAGATAGAGAGAGAGAGAGAGAGAGACATAGAGAGAGAGATATATATGATAGAGAGACATAGATAGATAGAGAGAGAGAGAGATGATAGAGACATAGATAGATAGATAGATAGATAGATAGATAGATAGATAGATAGATAGATAGATAGAGATAGATAGATAGATAGATAGATAGATAGATAGATAGATAGATAGAGATAGATAGATAGATAGATAGATGACAGATATAGATAGATGGATAGATGGATGATAGAGAGAAAATAGCAATAGCACTTAGTTTTATATACTGCTTCACAGATAGACAGACAGACAAACAGACAGACAGACAGATGATAGATGGATGGATGAATGATAGGTAAATAGGAGAGAGAGGGAGAGAAAGAGAGGGGGGCAGGCAGGCAGGCAAGCAGATAGAAAAGGGAGAGAAAGATGATGGATGGATGGATTAAATCAGATAATTAGTTGGCTAAACTAAGGTAGACAGATCAAAATAGATCAGAGGAGGAGGAGGAGGACTCCTTGTTGCTCTCTGAGCTTTGCTGTTTTCTTGTAGACGTTTCATGATCCAACTAAGTAACATCATCAGCGCCAGAAGGGAGTGGGCTTGCTTTCTGTTTATACATAACCGTAATGGTGAACCTATGGCACGTATGCCAAAGGTGGCACGCAGACCCCTCTCTGTGGGCATGCCAGCTGTCGCCCCAGCCCAGTTCTACCATGCATGCGTGCATACCTCCATGCGTCTTCGGGTCTCTGCCGTACATATGCAGGGGGCAGGGTGTATGTGGGGACACGCGCACGCATGCGTGGGGATGGGGGGCACATGTGCAGGAACAGGGGCACATGCACGGGGAGCGGGGGGCGCATGCACGGGGGGCATTTGCATTGCATTTTGGGAGTTTGCGCGCACACGTCCCCCCCCCGCACTCCATTTTGGGCCTGGCTCTCTTGGTAGGCGACGGCGAAGGCTGGCAAGCGGGTGAGGCACGGAGAACAGCTGGGCACGGATGTGACTCTAGCCACCGGCCAAGGTGGGAGAGGTGAGATAGGGCGGAGTGGCGGAGAGGCGAGGCCAGCCAGTGGTGGGATTTGCCGGTTTGCCAAACTGCACAGAATCGTAACAACCGGTTCACCTGAACTGGTCCAAACTGGCAGCAGCCCATCTCTGCCTGACTTGTCTAGTGTATAAGAATGAGAGCAAACCCCACTCCTTTCAAGCACTGGTGACATCACCTCGTTGGGTCATGTTTTTTTTTAAAATTTGATTTATATGCCGCCCTTCTCCGGAGACTGAGGGCGGCTTACAATGCGTTAAGCAATAGCCTTCATTCTTTTGTATATTTTATACAAAGTCAGTTTATTGCCCCCACAAACTGGGTCCTCAATTTACCTACCTCAGAAAGGATGGAAGGCTGAGTCTGGCGAGATTCGAACCTGCAGTAATTGCAGGCAGCTGGTCTTAATAACAGGGTGCTTTAGACCAGTGTACTACCAAGGCCCAAGTAGTTAGTATTAAATACAAACAGTTCGAAAACAAACAGACTTTATTAGAACAGCTGAGAATTAACTCATCCTCAGCGTCGTCCAAACTAAGTGAAAGCAAATTCTTCAAAACACCATTCCTCAGTTTATCACCGACCTTGGGATAATTAGGCAAGCTGCCAAAGGCTTTTTTCTTGGCAAAAGTTCAGAAGCAGAAGATGCCGACGAGAAATGAATACAGTTTATTTATTTATTTATTTATTTATTTATTTATTTATTTATTTATTTATTTATTTATTTGTTTCCATTTCTATACCGCCCTTCTCCAAACAGGACTCAGGGCTGTGAACAGTGAAACAAGAAGCAATTCTCTCAACGGTTGTTTTCCGGCAAAGAGGCCAAGAGCCGTTGCTGGTCTTTTAAGCCTTATGAGAGGGGCCAATCATCTCTTGGCCTTACTCCTGAGTCGTCCCTTTTGCTTTAGCTGCTCTTGCCTTCTGGCAGCTCTTCTCATACGTGCACTAGGAACAGGCTCCTCCTGTTCCTCTGCCTCTCTGCTGTCAACTTCTGGAGGCTCCGGAGTCTGCACATCACTCCCCGATGGCCCTGGCCCCATCTCTGCCTCTGACGCAATGCCCTCATCCGGGCCTTCCCCAGCCTCCAGGACTGGCCCCAGTTCTTCCTCAGCCTCCTCGCTGTCCGACTCCGCTCCCAGCTCCGCAATCTGCTGGCGGACCACAACAGATCATGAAATATCTGCAACCCCCCAGGCTCAGAGAGCACCAAGGACCCCCACAGTTCAACCCAGAGCTACAAATATTTTCTTCGACCTGTTTCCTGTTGGCCATGCATTTCTAGGAAACTTATGACTCCCCTTTTTAGTCCCCAGATGTCGGCCTAGCCAGACGCGGTCTTCCTATACCGTATAACAAGGACCGGGCCCGTTTCGATATTCAGTTTTGTAGAGATTTCTAGTTAGCAGGTGCTGCTCTCCAAGGCTGCGTTATCCATAAATAAAATATGCTCTTTTCCCCCTTTGCATCCATTTGATCTCTTGCCTTTGTGCTACGAACCGGATCAAACATGGCTTTTAAATAATCTTTTCGATCCCTGTTGAAAGCGTAGCCTCCTTTTTATAATAATAATAAAAAAATAAAAATGGGTAAATGTATTTTTGCTGCACATTTGCATTTAAATAAGTGATTTTGCCGTGTTTGTTCACAAAGTCTAAACAGCCTCCAAACTTCATTCATATGCAATGGATTCGCAAAAGAAATGTCAAGGCTCTCTTTAAATCTGCAGCGCTTCCTGGAATGATCAAGTGCCCCTACAAAGGATCCCCAGATACATCTGGAGTATTTATTTATTTATTTATATTTATTTATTGATTTTTTAAAAAAAATCACAGTACAGGTAGTCCTCGACTTACGTTCGCTTAGTGACCGTTTGAAGTTACAACGGCGCTGAAAAAAGTGACTTAGGACCGTTTTTCACACTTATGACCATTGTGGCATCCTTGTGGCCACGTGATTTACATTTGGATCAGTGGTGGCTAAAGTAAAGTAAACTATGTATAATAGCGATGGGCTGCTCCCGGTTCTATCCGGTTCTTTAGAACCGGTAGTAAAAGTGGCGGGAGGCTCTGCCCACCCACCTGGATGTCATAATTGACGATCCGCACCAGAGGTGGGTTCCTCCCGGTTCGGCCCGGTTCGGCCAAGCCGGAAGCGGTGACGATATGACGTCACCGAACCTGTTCTCTTTGTTCGAGAGCTGGGTCCTCCCACCCACCCACGTTATTCTTACCTTTTATTTGGCCCCGCCCCCAATCTATTCGCTGCCTCCCGAGTCCCAGCTGATTGGCTAGAAGGGAAAAAACTGTTTAAACTCTTCCCATAGGGCTTCAAAGGGCCGTCCTACAGCTGATCAGTGTTAAAAGGCAGTGTGGTGGTAGACCAGTGCCTGCAAAAACAAATAGGTAGACCGGAACGCTCCAAGATCAAATGGGCAAGCAGTTAAAAGCCTGGTAGACCAGTACCTCTGCTAAATCCTAAAGAATTGTCACATGACCATCAAACCACGCCCACAAAATAAGCCACGCCCACAGAACCAGTAGTAAAAAATTTTAGAACCCACCCCTAATCTGCGTATGCGCGTGCTCTCCTGTTGCGAACCGGTAGTAAAGGTAAGTAGAACCCACCCCCGATTCGGATGCTTGACAACTGACTCATATTTATGACGGTCGCAGTGTCCCGGGGTCACGTGATCCCCTTTTGCGACCTTCGGACAAGCAAAGTGTCAGGTTTCAATGTCATCTCAAATAAATTGCACTCCCAAACAATTAATCTTTGCTGAAATATTCCATTTATTGAGTACAACAGATCTGGCCCCGACTTCGTCGTAGCCGATACTAACCCTCTGACCCCCAAACCCTTCCCTTTCCGTTCCCCAATTCTCATCTCCTCATTGGCCATCTTCCAAGTCAGTCTCCCCAGCTTCTGACCTCAACCCACAGGAATGTCTCCCCTCCCATCCCATCTCCTAGGGGATATTATCTACAGAGAAAACAAGTAGGTGAAAAGTCAAGCCTCATCTCCTCCTTTTTATGGCAGCATCAGAATGCTGACACAAAGTCCATTGGGAAGACAGATTCACTTAACAACAGTTTCACTAGCTTAACAACCGCAGTGATTCTCATTAAAACATTTTCCTTTCTTTCTTTTAATGACCCCATAATCCGTTGCAGGGTGGAGTCTGTGCCACTGAATGGAGCTAGCAGAGTGTTTACTGGCCGGGTGCCCTTCCTGTCGCCAATGTGGAGTTTCATTCGGCAGAGATATTCTCATCGTGCGCAGAGAGAGAAATATCTGTCTCTACCTAGGATCAAACTCAGCCTCCTGATTGCCGCGAGAGCTCTATCTCTTTACAACTGTGGCAAGAAAAGTCGTAAAGTGAGGCAAAACTCCCTTAACAACTTTGCCTTGCTTACTAAAGAAATGTTGGGCTCAATGGTCATCACAAGTCGAGGACTACCTGTATAGATCAATGGTGAAATTCAAAAATTTTCCCTACCGGTTCTGTGGGCGTGGCTTGGTGGTCATGTGACTGGGTGGGCGTGGCTGCACAACTGACTCACACACACAATGCAATAGCAGCTGGACTTCACACAAAATGGCCCCTGCAACAAGCAGGAACCTCACAGACAATCAGGCACAGCTGATTGTCGCACAGCTGATCATCGGAACTTTTTTTTTTTTTTTAAACTTTTTAAAGCACTTTTTTACTACCAGTTTGGGCGAACCGGCCCGAATCGGTAGCATTTCACCCCTGGGATAGATGCGTCAACACAACAATTCCATTGTTACAAAACTACTTCTCTCTACATTAAACGAGGCGTTTTTGACAAGAGGCCTTTTTCAAAAATAGTTTTATGAAGATTATCATGTCATATTTTTATTTATATCCCGTTTTATTATTTTTTTTTCAAGATCTTTATATTCAATAGTCCTAAAAGAAAATATCCTGTTTCCCCCCAAATAAGACATCCCCTGATAATAAGCCCAATTGGGCTTTTGAGCGCATGGCAATAAGGCCAAGCGCTTATTTCAGGGTTCAAAAAAATATAAAACAGGGTCTTATTTTCAGGGAAATATGGTATATATATATATCCTGGTTTCCGTTTTGAGGATCTTCTGAATTAAAACATAAATCTGGGCCTAGTATTTTGTGAGGAAATGCAGCCATCGATCGAGTAGTCGTATTTTGTTACTGTGCAAGACTTCCTGTAACTTTAACGGCCTCGTTGAAAATAAATATTGCTGCTCATAGTTAGACATTACTCTTGGTTCTAGCAGAAAAACTGGAGATCTATTAATACAGGCAGTCCTCGACTTACAACAGTTCATTTAGTGACCGTTCCAAAGTGACAATGGGTTTGAAAAAAGAGACTCGTGATTGTTTTTCACACTGTAACATCCCCATGGCCACGTGATGAAAATCCGGACGCTTGGCAACTGGCTCATATTTACGACGGTGGCAGTGCCCCGGGGTCACGTGATCCCTTTTTGCGACCTTCTGACGAGTAGAGTCAATGGGGAAGCCAGATTCACTTAACAACCGGGTTACTCACTTAATCTGCGGTGATTCACTTAACGGCAGTGGCAAGAAAAGTCGTAAAATGGGGGGGGAACTCACTTAATAAGTGTTTCGTTTAACAACAGGAATGTTGGGCTCCATGTGGCCATAAGTCGAGGACGGGCTTATGGCGGGATCCGTTCTTCATCCAGCTGTGTTCTGGTCATATGTAATTGGATGGAATCAACACACCACAGAAGGAAGAAAATCTGCAGACCAGGAGGTAGCTGAGAAATGTCCAAATTGCTTCCCATTTTGCTCTCCAAAATTGAACATGGAACATAGAATCCTAGGGCTGGAAGGGACCTTGGAGGTCTTCTAGCCTAACCCCCTGCTCAAAGCTAGTCAAAAGTTTGTCCAGTCTATTCTTGAAAGCCTCCAGTGACTGTGGGAGACCAGTTGAATAGATGCTGCCTATGGAATGGTCAGATAAGAGGCCGCAAAGCCCTCAGCTGCGTAATGAATGGAGAATGAGGGCTCAGGTGGGACCCTGCCTAGTTTCTCAGGCTGTAGAGTGAGAGAACTGTCCTTTCAGTCGTGTAAGAGGAGGAGGAGGAGGAGGAGATTATTCCTTCCTTCCATTCTATTCTATTCTATTCTATTCTATTCTATTCTATTCTATTCTATTCTATTCTATTCTATTCTATTCTATTCTATTCTATTCTGTTGCATGTTCTAATCTATTCTATTCTGTTCTGTTCTATTCTATTCTGTTGCATGTTCTAATCTATTCTATTCTGTTGCATGTTCTATTCTATTCTATTCTATTCTATTCTATTCTATTCTATTCTATTCTGTTGCATATTCTATTCTATTTTATTCTATTCCATTCTGTTGCATATTCTATTCTATTCTATAATTCTATTCTATTCTATTCTATTCTATTCTATTCTATTCTATTCTATTCTATTCTATTCTATTCTATTCTGTTGCATGTTCTAATCTATTCTATTCTATTCTGTTCTGTTCTGTTCTGTTCTGTTGCATGTTCTAATCTATTCTATTCTGTTGCATGTTCTAATCTATTCTATTCTAATCTATTCTGTAATTCTATTCTATTCTATTCTATTCTATTCTATTCTATTCTATTCTATTCTATTCTGTTGCATATTCTAATCTATTCTGTAATTCTATTCTATTCTGTTCTATTCTATTCTATTCTATTCTATTCTATTCTATTCTATTCTATTCTATTCTATTCTATTCTGTTGCAGGTTCTAATCTATTCTATTCTATTCTGTTGCATATTCTAATCTATTCTGTAATTCTATTCTATTCTATTCTATTCTATTCCATTCCATTCCATTCCATTCCATTCTGTTGCATATTCTGTTCTATTCTATTCTATTCCATTCTGTTGCATATTCTATTCTATTCCATTCTGTTGCATATTCTATTCTATTCTATTCTATTCTATTCTATTCTATTCTATTCTATTCTATTCTATTCTATTCTATTCTAATTCTGTTGCATATTCTAATCTATTCTGTAATTCTATTCTATTCTATTCTATTCTATTCTATTCTATTCTATTCTATTCTATTCTATTCTATTCTATTCTATTCTATTCTATTCTATTCTATTCTATATTTTCTATTCTGTTCTGTAATTCTATTCTATTCTGAAATGAGTTTTCCGTCGGGGGACCATGACCGAATTTTTGGGAAGGGGAGAAAGAGAGAGACACGTACGCATGCACACACCTACAGACGAACAGAGACATGGCGTTTTCTTCCATTTATTAGGGATGTGTGTGTCGGAATAAATCTTACCTGTTTTACTTTCCAATTCACAGAGATATTTCCTCCCGGAAAGAGTTATGTCTCAAGTTTTAATAAAATATCAAGGCATAAATTTGCAGCTCGCCTTGAGGAGGGGCTGGGGGGGGGGGAATATGGAAATGGAGAAAATGTCTGGGCTTTTGACTTTCTGTCTCTCTCTCTCTTTTTTTTTTTACAGCCCAAATGTCTGCTTTCCTCAAAAAAAGAAAAAAAAAGAAAAAAGCATTTCCTGCAGATTTCTGCTGCTGCAATCCAGCGCTCCCTGGAATGACCATCACCCCATTTCAGGGATCGGATGAAATTCAGGTCGTCCTCGACTTACAACAGTTCATTTAGTGACCGTTTGAAGTGACAACGGCACTGGAAAAAGGTGACGTATGACCGTTTTTCACGCTTAATGACCGTTGCGGCATCCTCGTGGACATGTGATCAAAATTCAGATGCCTGGCAAACGACTGGTGTTTATGACCGTCGCATTGTCCCGCGAACCCCTTTTGCGACCTCCTGATGAGCAAAGTCAATAGGGAAGCAGGATTCACTTAACGACTGTGTTACTGACTGAACGACCGCGGGGATTCACTTAACGGCGGTGGCAAGAAAGGCGGCAAAATGGAGCAAAAATCACTGAACGGCAGTCGCGCGTAATGGGAATGGAAATTTGGAGCTCAATGGCGGTCGCAGGTAGAGGACTGGCTGTATTGGTGCATTTGGACGGAGGAGACCTGGGTTCGAATCCTCCTCAGCCTTAGAAGCCCCTTGTAGAATTGTGGGCCAGTCCTAACACACCTCACAGGACTGTTGTTGGTGCATGAGGAAAAATAGGGGGAGGGAGATCTGGATATTCCTCTGGACATAAATCCTAAAAAATTAAATAAATCTTGGGCCTAGAACAGGGAAAAAGAAGGCTATTGAGTCTATAAAAATAGCTGTATGAATATCATATCATATTATGATTATCAACATTGGCAGCTTTAAGGGGCTTGGACTTCACTTCCCAGAATTCCCTCAATCAACTCCACGGGTTTTAAAGCATGCTGGCTGGGGAATTCTGGGAGTTGAAGTCCACACATCTTAAAGCATGCTGGCTGGGGAATTCTGGGAGTTGAAGTCCACACATCTTAAAGCATGCTGGCTGGGGAATTCTGGGAGTTGAAGTCCACACATCTTAAATCATGCTGGCTGGGGAATTCTGGGAGTTGAAGTCCTCACATCTTAAAGCATGCTGGCTGGGGAATTCTGGGAGTTGAAGTCCACTGATCTTAAATTATGCCGGCTGGGGAATTCTGGGAGTTGAAGTCCTCACATCTTAAAGCATGCTGGCTGGGGAATTCTGGGAGTTGAAGTCCACCCATCTTAAAGCACGCTGGCTGCGGAATTCTGGGAGTTGAAGTCCACCCATCTTAAAGCATGCTGGCTGGGGAATTCTGGGAGTTGAAGTCCACTGATCTTAAAACATGCTGGCTGGGGAATTCTGGGAGTTGAAGTCCACCCATCTTAAAGCATGCTGGCTGAGGAATTCTGGGAGTTGAAATCCACCCATCTTAAAACATGCTGGCTGGGGAATTTTGGGAGTTGAAGTCCACCCATCTTAAAACATGCTGGCTGGGGAATTCTGGGAGTTGAAGTCCACCCATCTTAAAGCATGCTGGCTGGGGAATTCTGGGAGTTGAAATCCACCCGTCTTAACCTGTCCACCAAGCTGAGAAACCGTTCAATAGTTTTAAAATTCAGGATTCTGAACACGTCATGTTTTCCCACTGGGGTCATTAAAAGCAATTGTTAGCAACGACCTGGATCAAGCCAAGCGCCCGAGCTACAACGAAACAAACCAAGATCTAATGTTGCTCAGGACCAGAGCGGCAACTGACCCAGTTTGTCATCCTGAAGGAAGAAACCTTGGAGAGATATTTTTCCCCTCCCCCTCTATCGCAAGAAAACCCCACCTTCCTATTTAAGTTGGTTTTTTATTTTATTCGAAAGGCTACGCTTTGATCTCCTGCCTCCCTCTCTTCGCTCGCTGCACCTGTTTCCATTTTTATAGCGTTGAATTTAGTCATTTGAAATTTTTATAGTATTTTCCATGGGCTTTTAATTGCTGCGAGCCGGCCTCAGCGGCACTGGGGGAGCCACAGATATAAACGGAATAAAAAGAACAGGGTAAAAATAAACCGGCAGAGCGCTTTTGAGAAAGGAAGGTGTAAACATATAAATAAACAGCCATTTCTCTCTCTCTCTTTCCCTCCCCCCGAACAATCTTATCGCCAGCTCTAATAATAATAATAATAATTTTAAAAAAAAAAACAGAATATAGAATCGTAGGGTTGGAAGGCACCCCAGAGGTCGTCTAGTCCAACCTCCATCCTCAAGATGTTGAGACTCTAGAAAGAGTGCAGAGAAGAGCAACAAAGATGATTAGGGGATTAGAGGCTAAAACTTACGATGAATGGTTGCAGGAACTGAGCATGGCTAGTCTAGTGAAGAGCAGGACCAGGGGAGACATGATAGCAGTCTTCCAAGATCTCAGGGGCTGCCACAAAGAAGAAGGAGTCAAACTATTCTTCAAAGCACCTGAAGGCAGGAGAAGAAGCAATGGGTGGAAACAATGGGCCACCCTGGAGATGCCCTTTCCGGGATGTCCCGATGCCTAGAGGCGGTGCGGGCCTGGATGGGCACGAACAGACTCCGACTCAATCCTTCCAAGACTGAGTGGCTGTGGATGCCAGCATCCCGTGTTCTAGAGGTCCCGTCACTTTTGATGGGGGGGAGTACCCGGTGATATCCCGGTGCCTGGAGGCCGTGCGGATCTGGATGGGGAGGAACAGGCTCAGGCTCAACCCATCCAAGACCGAGTGGCTGTGGTTTCCGATGTCCTGATATAGTCAGTTGGCGCCATCACTGACTATTGGAGGCGAATCATTGGCCCCCACGGAGAGGGCTCGCAACTTGGGCGTCCTCCTGGATTCATGACTGTCTTTAGAAGAGCATTTGACAGCCGTGACCGGGAGGATTTTTCATCAGGTTCGCCTGATTCGCCAGTTGCGTCCCTTTCTGGATCGGGACTCCTTACGCACGGTCACTCAGGCACTCGTCACTTTCCACCTGAACTATTGTAACGGTCTCTACATGGGGCTCCTCTTGAGGTGCACCCGGACGCTCCAACTGGCGCAGAGTGCAGCCGCGCGGGTGGTAATGGGAGCGACATGGCGTTCCCATGTAACACCTCTCCTGCGCGAGCTGCACTGGCTCCTGGTGGTCTTCCGGGTGCGCATCAAGGTTTTGGTTACCACCTTTAGAGTGCTCCATGGGTTAGGACCTGGTTACCTACGGGACTGCCTACTACCACCAATAGCCTCCCACCGGCCGGTACGCTCTCATAGAGAGGGGCTCCTCCGGGTGCCGTCACCAAACAATGTCGACTGGCGGCTCCTAGGGGGAGAGCCTTCTCTGTGGGGGCACCTACTGTCTGGAACGAGCTCCCCCCGGAGATACGGAGGATCCCGGATCTGCGCACCTTCCGCCGCACTTTGAAGACCTTTTTATTCCACCAGACGGGCCTGGCCTAATCTTTTTCCCTCTTTTTTTTTTAAACATGCAAATTTTAATCTGTTTTTAAACGACTGGGGTGTTTTAATTTGTCTGGGCCAAATTGTTTAATTCGATTTTATCCTGTTTTTTAAATTTTGTATTTATGTATTTTACCGTTTGGCTGTTCACCGCCCTGAGTCCTTCAGGAGTAGGACGGTATACAAATTTGATAAATAAATAAATAAAATAAATAAGGACCTGCAACTTGGGTGTCATCCTGGATTCCCGGCTGTCCCTAGAAGACCATTTGACAGCCGTGACCAGGGGGGCTTTCACACAGGTGCGGCAGTTGTGCCCTTTTCTAGACCGTGATGCCCACTGATGCCCTGGTTACCTCCCGCTTGGATTACTGCAATTCCCTCTACATGGGGCTGCCCTTGAGGTGCACTCGGAGGCTCCAGCTGGTCCAGAATGCGGCCGCGTGGGTTGTTACGGGAGCTCCTCGTTACTCCCGTGTAACACCGCGCGAGCTGCACTGGCTACCGGTAGTCCTCTGGATCCGCTTCAAGGTGCTGGTTCTTACCTATAAAGCCCTTCATGGCTTAGGTCCGGGGTATTTGCAGGACCATCTCCTGCCTGCTTCCCACCGTCCTGTCCGCTCCCATAGAGTTGCTCTCTTCAGGGTACCGTCGACCAGGCAATGCCGTCTAGCGACGCCCAAGGGTAGTGCGTTCTCCGTGGGCGCCCCTACCCTCTGGAACGAACTACCCACCGAGCTCCGGACAGCCCCGGATCTCCGCTCCTTCCGTTGAGGCCTGAAGACTTGGTTATTCCAACGAATGGGCTGATTTCTGATCCTTGGGTTTTTATTATTTATGATTTTTCATCTGGTTTTAGTGGGTTTTTATTATTGTATGTTTTTAATCTGCGTTCGCCGCCCTGAGTCCTTCGGGAGAAGGGCGGCATATAAATTCTGTAAAATAAATAAATAAATAAATAAATAAAATCAAGGAGAGAAGCAATTTAGAACTAAGGAGAAATTTCCTGACAGTGAAAACAATCAATCAGTGGAACAATTTGCCTCCAGAAGCTGTGAATGCTCCAACACTGGAAGTTTTTAAGAAGATGTTGGATAACCATTTGTCTGAAGTGTTATAGGGTTTCCTGCCTGGGTAGGGGGTTGGACTAGAAGACCTCCAAGGTCCCTGCCAACTCTGTTATTCTATTCTATTCTATTCTAAGATACAAGACCTTTTATACCTGCTGCAACCAATAACCTCCCACCAACCAATACACTCTCACAGAGTAGGCCTACTCATAGTACCATCATTAAAACAATGTCGTCTAGTAGTTCCAAGGGAGAGAGCCTTCTCTGTGGGGGCACCTACTCTTTGGAACAAAATACCCCCTGGAATACGAATAATCCCAGATCTTCGCACTTTCCGACGTGCCCTGAAGACCTTTCTGTTTCAACAAGCAGGGCTGGCATAAACATCTAAATTCTATGCCAAGGTCTTAGCAGATACACCAAGTTGACTCAATTTATTATTTACTGTTTATAAATATATATATATATATTATATGTATATGAAATCTTATTCTGTTCACCGCCCTGAGTCCTTCGGGAGAAGGGCGGTATAGAAATTCAATAAATAAATATAATTATAATAATAATAATAATAATAATAATAATAATAATAATAATAATAATAATAATAATAATAATAATAATAATAATAAAATAAAAAAAACCCACCTTACTCGGAACAGCTTACATCCTCCGACGATACCTTAACAGTTCCTAGGTCCTTGGTTAGGACTCAAGCTGCTGAGCTATTAACCAGCCTCAAAGGCTGTGAATCTCACTAAAGATTAACCAATAATAATAATAATAATAATAATAATAATAATAATAATAATAATCATAAGGGAACACATTTCCCAAAGGGCTACCCCGCTATTTAGAAATTCTAAATTTGCCGGACTTGAACATTTTGACTCTCCAAAAAACCACCTTACTCGGAACAGCTTACATCCTCCGACGATACCTTAACAGTTCCTAGGTCCTTGGTTAGGACTCGAGCTGCTGAGCTATTAACCAGCCTCAAAGGCTGTGAATCTCACTAAAGATTAACCAATAAATAATAATAATAATAATAATACCACCATTCCTGGTTCCACCCTTCTGATTGTTGATCAGAGTTTTTTTTTTTAAAAAAGGTAGGTATCTATAGCCCACCCCCTATTAATTACTAATGATCATAATTAATAATTTCAAGTCTGTGAAAATCTTGAAATTCTGGCTCTGTTCACAAGACACCTTTACCCAGGAAAGAAAAAAAAACATTTGAACAAGATATTAAACTTAGCTTTGCCTGTATATAAGCCGTATTATGAAGAGGAAACCCAGGCGTTAGGTGAGTTTGGGGTTCGAAAGAGGACAAAATGGAAGATAGGTTGTCCTCAACCCTACAATAGTTCGTTTAGTGACCGTTATAAGTGTGAAAAATGCCACTGGAAAAAAGTGACTTATGGCTGTTTTTCACTCTTATTATTATTATTAATCATATTCCTATGCCACCCACTCTCCGAGGACTCTGGGCGGCTTACAACAATCGACAGCATACTAAACAGCATATTGCCCCCAACAATCTGGGTCCTCATTTTACCCACCTCGGAAGGATGGAAGGCTGAGTCAACCTTGATCCGGTGAGATTTGATCTGCTGAACTAGCAGTCAGCTGAAGTAGCTGCAGTACTGCACTCTAACCACTGCGCCACCTCGGCTCCTTATGACCATCGCAGCAGCCCCATCGTCACAGGATCAAAATCCAGATGCTTGGCAATGTATTTATGACGGTCACAAGTGTCCCGTGATCTCCTTTTGCGACCTTCTGACAAGCAAAGTCTAGGGGGAAGCCAGATTCGCTTAACAACCGTGTCACTCACTTAACAAATGCAACCATTCACTTAACAACCGGTGGCAAGGAAAGTCATAAAATGGGGCAAACTCCCTGAACAAATGTTTCATTGAGGAACAGAAATTTCTGACCCAATGGTGCTCGTAACTCGAGGACGACTTGTAGAGGTTGTCCTCGACTTACGACAGTTTGTTTAGTGACCGTTCGAAGATACAATGGCACTGAAGAAAGTCAGTTATCTTTTTTTTCATACTTACGACCGTTGGAGAATTCCCATGACCACCTGATCAGGCGCTTGGCAACTGACTCGTATTTACGACGGTTGCAGTGTCCCAGGATCACATGATCCTCTTCTGCACCCTTCTGACAAGCAACGTCCATGAGGGAAGCCAGATTCACTTAACAGTTGTGTTACTCACTTAACAACTGCAGTGATTCACTTAACAACTCTGGCAAGGAAGGTGGTTAAATGAGGCAAAACTCACTTAATAACTGTCTCGCATAACCACAGAAACTTTGGGCTCAGTTGTGGTCGTAAGTCGAGGACTACCTGTAACTTCACACTAGTGTGTTGTGTGAACACAGCCGCAGGAGAGGGTGTCTCGTTTAAATTGCATCTCGCTGATCGATTGACCTGGGAAGCTTGGCATTAGGGCCGAGACTTTTATGATAGCCAAGTATAAAAAATGTGCTTGATATTCTTATTGCATGCCCTCTAAACACACAATCTCATTTCATTGTTTTATGGCCCTGGTTTATTTCTTATCGTGTTTGGTATAAATTAGTAATGGAGAAATCTGGTGGAGGGGGTTTTTTTTCTCTCTCTCTCTCTTAAAGGGGTTACAAGAAATGAATGAGGAATTGGCTTGAGAGAGAGAGAGAGAGAGACAGAGAGAGAGAGAGAGAGAGAAGGAGAGAAAGAGAGAAAGGGAAAGGGAAAGGGAAAGAGAAAGAAAGTGTGAGAGAGACAGAAAGAGACAGAGAGAAAGAGAAAAGGAGAGAGACAGAGAGAGACAGAAAGAGACAGAGAGACAGAAAGACACACACACACAAACACTGAGAGAGAGAAAGAGAGAAAGAGAGAGAGAGAGAAAGAAACACACACACACACACACACACACAGAAACACAAAGAGAGACAGAGAGAAAGAAAAAGAGAGAGAGAGAAACAGAAAGAAAGAGAAAGAGAGAGAGAGAGAGAAAGACACACACACACACACACAGAGAAACAGAGAGAGGCAGAGAGAAAGAAAAAGAGAGAAACAGAAAGAAAGAGAGAAAGAGAGAGACACAAAGAAAGAGAGAAAGAAAGACACAGAGAAAGAGAGACAGAAAAAGACACACACAGAGAGAGAGAGAGAGAAAGAGAGACAGAAAGACACACACACAGAAACAGAGAGAGAGACACACACAGAAACACAGAGAGAGACAGAGAGAAAGAAAAAGAGAGAGAAACAGAAAGAAAGAGAGAAAGAGAGACAGAAAGAAAGAGAGAAAGAAGGACAAGAGAGAGACAGAAAAAGACACACAGAGAGAGAGAGACAGAGAGACAGAAAGACACACACACAGAAACAGAGACAGAGAGAAAGAAAGAGAGAGAGAGAGAGAGAGAGAAAGAGAGAGAGAGACAGAGAAAGAGAAAGAGACACACACAGCGAGAGACAGAGAGAAAGAGACAGAGAAAGAGAGAGAGAGAGAGAGAGAAAGCCTTATAAATAGGAATGGGGTTTTTGCATAGGGGTCAGCCCCATAAAATAAGACAAAATCCACTCCCCGGGGAAGCTAAAACCTCTTTGACCGAGATTAGCTTTACAACAAAATCTTGTAAGTCTGATTGTGCTTTACCTGCCCTCCCTCCTCATACGCCTGTGAATCAGGGCGGTGTTGTCTGAGCCACTTCCAAAATGTGATCTGGCTGTTCGGTGACGGCAGCCACAACTGTGCAATCAAAACCCACCAACTTTGTACGCTGACATGACAAGAGACTTCACAAAGGCCCAGGGTAGAATCACCACAAATAAAATAAAATAAAAATACCCCAGTAATTGGTGGCTGACTTACAACCCTTCAGTCCATTGTTCAAGAATATTAGCTCCCCTTCCTCCTCCTCCTCCTCCTCCTCCTCCTCCTCCTTCTCCTCTTCCTTCTCCTCCTCCTCCTCCTCCTCCTCCTCTTCCTTCTCCTCCTCCTCCTCCTCCTTCTCCTCCTCTTCCTTCTCCCCCTCTTCCTCCTCCTCCTCTTCCTCTTCCTTCTCCTCCTCCTCTTCCTCCTCCTCTTCCTCCCCCTCCTCCTCCTCCTCTTCCTCTTCCTTCTCCTCCTCCTCCTCTTCCTCTTCCTTCTCCTCCTCCTCCTCCTCCTCTTCCTCCTCCTCCTCCTCTTCCTCCTCCTCCTCCTCTTCCTTCTCCTCTTCCTCTCCCTTTCTTCTCTTTCTCCTCTCCCTCATTCTCTCCCTTCTTCTTTTCCTCCTCCTCCTCCTCCATCCCTTCTCCTGTGGTACCTGGCTCAATAGTAGCAACAGAGGGATCTTGGAGTCCTAGTGGACAACCATTTAAATAGGAACAATCCGTGTGCAGCAGCTGCCAAAAAAGCCAACACAGTTCTAGGCTGCATCAACAGAGGGATAGAATCAAGATCACCTGAAGTGCTAATACCACTTTATAATGCCTTGGTAAGGCCACACTTGGAGTACGGCATCCAGTTTTGGTCGCCACGATGTAAAAAAGAAGTGGAGACTCTGGAAAGAGTGCAGAGAAGAGCAACAAAGAGGATTAGGGGACTGGAGGCTGAAATATACGAAGAACGGTTGCTGGAATTGTTTACAGCTAGTCTAGAGAAAAGAAGGACCAGGGATGACATGACAGCAGTGTCCAATATTTGAAGGATTGCCACAGACAAGTGGGGGGTCACTCTATTCTCCAAAGCACCTGAAGGCAGGATAAGAAGCAACCGAGGGAAATTAATCAAGGAGTGAAGCAACCTAGAACTAAGGAGAAATTTCCTGACAGAATAATTAACCAGATAACCAGTTAACCAGTTAACAATTAACCAACTTGCCTCCAGAAGTTGTGGATGCCTCATCACTGGAGGCTTTTAAGAAGGGATTGGTCTCCTGCTCGAGTAGGGGGTTGGACTAGAAGACCTCCAAGGTCTCTGTTATTCTGTTATTTGTGCTCCTTCTTCTTCTCCTCCTCCTTATCTTTCTCTCTTTCTCTCTCCCTCTCTCTCTCTTTGTCTTTCTTCTTCTCTCTCTTTCTCTCTCTTTCCTTCCTCCTCCTTGTTCTCCTTGTTCTCCTCCCCTCCCCCTCCTCCTGCTCCTCCCCCTCCCCCCTCTTTCTCCCTCTCCTTCCCAATTGGAATGAAATGATAAATTTCAACATTTTGAATGACAGGACGGAGGAGGAAAGGAACATTCAAAATTTCCTCAGGATGGTGTGACAAAGACACAAGGCACATCAACCGAGGATGCCACCGGCCTCAAATCTCCTGATAATGTTTATGAGAAAAGTGGACAATGGTGTAAAACGGAGATCAACTCGGCTACCCAAAAGACCCCGATGGAAAGATCACCAATTCCGTCGGCAAGGGCTGCCTTAAATGAAGAGAAATTGGATAGCGGAGCAGGGATGAGAAAGCTCAGGAACTCACAGGTTGCAGAAACCGAAAATCTCTTTTTCAAGATGTTTTTCACCCCCTCCTCGTTTGCCAGCAGGCTGCAGAAAACAACACCGTGAGAATTAAACATGCTCCTTTAAACCACTAAATTTGAGTCCCGGCTGGAAAAATGCAAAAATAAAAAATAAACTCGGAAAACGTACTGTGTTGCTTCGTGGATCAGGAGAAATCAGTATTATACCTCCTGCTTGTTCTTGCTTTCCTTGATGTTGAGTTGTTAAATTACACACTGCCTTACTCTCATACCAAGGAGGGTGGTGTTAGAAAGCTCAATAGGGAAGAGAAAAAAAAAACCTTTGATTGGAAGGATCTGAAGAAAAAGGATATTTAACAGCATCCTAAACTTCAGTGGTGGGATTCAAATTTATTTATTTTTTTATTTTTATTTATTTTTATGTGCCGCCCTTCTCCGGAGACTCAGGGCGGCTTACAATGCGTTAAGCAATAGCCTTCATACTTTTGTATATTTTATACAAAGTCAGCTTATTGCCCCCACAAACTGGGTGCTCATTTTACCCACCTTAGAAAGGATGGAAGGCTGAGTCGACCTTGAGCCTGGTGAGAATTGAACTCGCAGCAATTGCAGGCTGCTGGATGTTAAATGCTGCCTTAGTAGGAGGCATTAGCCTCCTACGCCACTCAGGCTCCTTAATAATTTAACAACTGGTTCTCTGTCCTAATGACCAGCTGGGTGGGCGTGGCCAGGAGTGTGACAGGCAGCACTTGGCCTCCCTGCATCCCCCTGGGAGCAAAAACGGGCTGCGGGGAGGCCGCGCAACCCCCCGCCCCATTTTGGGCCTAGGAGGCCTCCCTGCAGCCTCCTGGGAGCAAAAACAGGCTGTGGGGAGGCCGCACAACCCCCCGCACCATTTTTGGGCCTAGGAGGCCTTCCTGCAGCCTCCTGGGAGCAAAAACGGGCTGTGGGGAGGCCGCGCAATCCCCGCCCCATTTTGGGCCTAGGAGGCCTCCCTGCAGCCTCCTGGGAGCAAAAACGGGCTGTGGGGAGGCCGCGCAATCCCCGCCCCATTTTGGGCCTAGGAGGCCTCCCTGCAGCCTCCTGGGAGCAAAAACGGGCTGTGGGGAGGCTGCACAACCCCCCGCCCTATTTTGGGCCTAGGAGGCCTCCCTGCAGCCTCCTGGGAGCAAAAACAGGCTGTGGGGAGGCCGCGCAACCCCCCGCCCCATTTTTGGGCCTAGGAGGCCTCCCTGCAGCCTCCTGGGAGCAAAAACGGGCTGCGGAGGGGGGGCACACCACACCCCTCCCGTCCCCCATTTTGGGCCTAGTAGGCCTCATTGTAGGCCTGCATTTACCTGGGAGCCAAAATGGGGCATGTGGGGACTCCTGGAAGGGGAGGGGTGGGGCAGGGTGGGGCCAGCCAGCAAAACCCACTTTTTCCAGCAAGCCGGGCTGGCTTAAGAAGAAATTTTTAAATGTTTTAATTGGTTTGTGATTTTTAATTTTGGGGCCAAATTTATATATATTTTAATTGTTTTTTAATATTTATATTTCATGTTTTTAACTCTGGCTGTACACCGCCCTGAGTCCTTAGGGAGAAGGGCGGTATATAAATTGGAAATAAATAAATAAATAAATAAATAAATAAATAAATAAATAAATAAATAAATAAATAAATAAATAAATAAATAAATTTAACTACTGGTTCGCACAAATCTGCCCAAACCGGCTGAACCCCACTACTGGGGTTGTCCCATGGAAAGAAGGCATGAGGATGGAACTGGGGGGAAAGTTAAGATGAAACGGGTGGGGAGAAGGAGAAGATTGAGATGGTTGTGGTTGGATGGAAGTAGACAAGGTCTTTAGGATGGAACTGAGGGGGGAAATTAAAAGGGAAATAGACAAGGTCTTCAGGATGAAAAATGAAGAGGGAAGGGATGGAGAGGAGAAGATTGAGAAGGCTGTGGTTGGATGAAAGTAGACAAGATGGGTGAAAACAAGGTGGAAAGCATGGAGAGAAGATTGAGAAGGTTGAGTTGGATGGAAGTAGACAAGGTCTTCAGGATCGAACTGAGGGGGAAATTAACAGAGGAATGGTGGACAGAAGGAGTTTGAGACGGTTGTGGTTGGATGGAAGTAGACAAGGTCTTCAGGATCGAACTGAGGGGGGAAATTAAAAGGGAAATAGACAAGGTCTTCAGGATGAAAAATGAAAAGGGAAGGGTTGGAGAAGATTGAGAAGGGCTGTGGTTGGATGGAAGTAGACAAGATCTCAGAATGGGTGAAAATAAGAGGGAAAGCATGGAAAGAAGAAGATTGAGAAGGTTGAGTTGGATGGAAGTAGGCAAGGTTTTCAGGATGGAACTGAGGGGGAAATTAAGAGAGAAGGGTTGGAGAGGAGAAGGATGAGTAGCTGTGGTTGGATGCAAGAAGTCAAGTTCTCAGGACAGAACTGGTGGGAAATTAAAAGGGTCTTCAGGATGAAAAATTAAGAGGAAAGGAATCAGAATCAGGAATCAGAAAGAAGGGGGGGGTCATTATTATTATTATTTTCCAAAGCACCAGAAGGCAGGACAAGAAGCAATGGATGGAAACTAATCAAGGAGAGAAGCAACCTGGAATTAAGGAGAAACTTCCTGACAGTCAGAACAATTAACCAGTGGAACCACTTGCCACCAGAAGTTGTGGGTGTCTCCAACACTGGATTTTTTAAAGAAGAGACTAGGCAGCTATTGGTCTCAAATTGGATAAGACTTCTCCCTTGAGCAGGGGGTTGGGCTAGATGAGGTCCCTTCCAGCTCTGATTACACACACACAACCACACACACACACACATATATACACATACATACATATATACATAGGTGGTATTCAGCCGGTTCGGACCTATTCAGACAAATAGGTACCGGCAACTGCAGATGTAATGCCGTCCTATTTAACCACGTTTTTGTGGTTGGGCACATGTGCGGAAGACGCATGTGAGCAAATGCATGCACCGAAGGCCGGGTGCATGTGCAGAAGGCCAAGCACATGTGCGGAAGAGGCGCAAAGCAAGCATGTGTGCACGTGGCAAACCGGTAGGAACAATTTGTGAAACCCACCCCTGTATGTGTGTGTGTATGTATGTGTCTGTGTATGTGTATACCAGGGATGGGTTCTAAATTTTTTTACTACCAGTTCTGTGGGTGTGGCTTATTTTGTGGGTGTGGCTTGATGGTCATGTGAAAATTATTTAGGATTTAGCAGAGGTACTGGTCTACCAGGCTTTTAATTGCTTGCAGAGCTGTACCGGTCTACCCATTTATTTTTGCAGGCACTGGTCTACTCATGTATTTTTGCAGGCAGTGATCTACTCATGTATTTTTGCAGGCACTGGTCTACTCATGTATTTTTGCAGGCATTGATCTACTCATGTATTTTTGCAGGCACTGGTCTACCCATTTATTTTTGCAGGCACTGATCTACTCATTTGTTTTCTTTTAACACTGATCAGCTGTAGGGCGGCCCTTTGAAGCCCCTTGGCAAGAGTTTAAACAGTTTTTTTCCCTCTAGCCATCAGCTGGGACTCAGGAGGCAGCAATAGATTGGGGGTGGGGCCAAATAAAAGGTAAGAATAATGTGGGGGTGGGGGACGCAGGAGGGGTGGGGGGGGAAAACCGGTTTGATGACGTCATCTCGTCACTGCTACTGGCTCGGGAGAACTGGGCCGAACCGGGAGGAACCCACCACTGGTGTATACCTTGTTTTCCCAAAAATAAGACATCTCCTGATAATAAGCCTAATCGGGCTTTTGAGTGCATGCACTAAAATAAGCCCCCCAAAATAAGCCCTCCCCGGGAAATATTTAAACGCATACGCAGCCAGTTCCCACCATTTCCTCTGGTTTTCTCCACGTACTATAATAATAAAAAAATAAGATATAAAATATCTTATAAAATAAGATATTAAAAAATGATAAGACCCCCTCCGAAAATAAAGCTAAGCGCTTATTTTGGGGTTAAAAAAAATATAAGACAGGGTCTTATATTCGGGGAAACACGGTATTTGTGTGTGTGTGTGTATAAAAATAACAGGTTGCAAACAAGCGGCATCTGCAGGGAAGGGGCGATGCAAACAGTGCAAGATAACAACTGCAAAGCCGCCCCTGCTTTCTTGAAGATTTACACTCACACACACGCCTGAAACTTCTCTCTCCCAGGATAAAAGATACCGAACCATATCGCGAACGGTGTGGGAGGAAGCGAGCTTTATCTACGATTCCTTCCTCCTCTTTCCTCATCTCCCGCTTTTCATCTTTTCTTCTTTGTCCTTGTTCTGCTCGCTGTCGGTGCATCGCACAACGGCAGCCTGCCTGACCCCCAAAAGGGAAGAACATGTTGGGCAGGGATGTAATTAAAAAAAAAAAAAAACAGAGAAAAAAGACAAGATGCTGGAGCACCAACAGTGGACAAGAGATGGACCACGATGCTCTAAACATTTCAGACTGGAAAAGAGGAGGCAGGACTCCTGTATCTTCTACTCGACGGTTTCATATTGTAGAAAGTTAACGCCCACCTACCCCTCCTACAAGAATGAAATATTTTGAGGAATATTTTTTTAGAAAAGGCAGGATAAAATATTTCCCCTAAAAGAGAAATTTTAAAAAATCTTAAGGGAGGCAGAAACTCAGAGCCACAGCTCCCTGCCGCCAGCAGATATTTTGTGCCCATTGAGAAAGATTGGGCCAGCCTATCTACAAAACAAAAGACCCTCAGCTCCAGGGTGAAGGGATTAAGACATGACCCTTCAGGACATAATAGGATTAACCCACTAAGACACAGGGCTCGCTACATTGCACAATCTCCTAAAGACGTTGCATCACCCCCGGCAAACTTCAACCAAACCTAGCTCAGACAAACATGACCCTTACACGGCCCTATGGGAGTCTGACAACAGCCAATAGAATACATGTTCTTGCACAGGAACAGGAAGCTCAAGGGCAAAGCCCAAGAGAAGGTCTAAATACCCCCCACTCTCAACTCCATGTGGTCAGCTGCCCAGAACCATGTGCTTGGTAGTTCTGCTTCATCATTAAACCATCTTTCCAATCAGCCACCACCCTCCGTTTTGTCTCTCCTGGCTTGGAACTGAACCAGATGGATATTTCTTCCCACAATATCAAATCAAAAATCTGGCTGACGTTGTCTTAACCTTGATGTCCCCTACTCTCAAAATGTGTTCTCGCATCTGGTTCGGCTTCTGTTCAAGGTACTCATCACCTAGTTAATTCCAGAGGTCCTGTAGTTGGGCTCCGGGACGGCAGGGTGGTTTCGAGGGGGGGAAGGTAACTGGAGGAAAGGAAACTGGGATAAGGGAGAAGATGGTACGGTCCCAGTTGGAAAACTGTTGTTTGTTTTCCCTGCTTAGAAATGAGCAGAGGAAAGGTTAAAGGAACAGCTGTCTCCAGGGGAAGGAGATTGACAATTGGGTTAAGAACAGCGTTGCTCAACTTTAGCAAGTGGATGTTTGGACTTCAACTCCCAGAATTCCCTGACCAACATCTGTGAACTTCAACTCTCAGAATTCCCCATAAGCAGAGGTGGGTTTCAGCCGGTTCACACTGGTTCGCCCGAACCGGTAGTGGAAATTGCGGAAACTGCCCACTAGTGGTGAGTTTCAAATTTTTTTACTATCAGTTCTGTGGGTGTGGCTTTGTGGGCGTGGCATGGCCTTGTGGGCGTGGCAGGGGAAGGTTACTGCAAAATCCCCATTCCCTCCCAATCAGCTGAGACTCGGGAGGCAGAGAATAGATGGGGGCGGAACCAGTCAGAATTTTTACTACCGGTTTTCCAAACTACTCAAAATTTCTGCTACCGGTTCTCCAGAATTGGTCAGAACCTGCTGAAACCCACCTCTGCCACCCACCCACCCTGCTTTAAGCCGGTATTTAGGCACGTCTTTTAGGCCGGGCGCATGTATGTAAAGCACGTGTGCTAGCAAAGCACATTCACGGAAGGCTGGGAAAGTAAGTGAATAACACCCTTGCCCATAAGGATAGGTGGACTTCAACTCCCAGAATTCCCTGACCTGCATCTGTGAACTTCAACTCCCAGAATTCCCCAGAAGGATAGGTGGAATTCAATTCCCAGAATTCCCCGGTTAGGAAGTGGACTAATTCGCAGAGTTCCCTAAAAAAAGAAGTAGAAGTTTCAACTCCCAGAATTCCTTAGCTAGGAATTCCCTGGCCAGCATCTGTGAAGTTCAACTCCCAGAATTCCCCATAAGGATACGTGGACTTCAATTCCCAGAGTTCCCTATCTGGGAAGTAGACTTCAACTCCCAGAATTCCTTGACCTGCATCTGTGAACTTCAATTCCCAGAATTCCCCCAGAAAGATAGCTGGAATTCAATTCCCAGAATTCCCTGGTTAGGAAGTGAAGTAACTCCCAGAAAAGAAGTAGATTTCAACTGCCAGAATTCCTTAGCTAGGAATTCCCTGGCTAGTCTCTGTGAACTTCAACTCCCAGAATTCCACAAAAGGATATGTGGACTTCAATTCCCAGAATTCCCCATAAGGATATGTGGGAGACTTCAACTCCCAGAACTCCCCCAGAAGAATATGTGGATTACTATTCCCACAATTCCCCAGAAGGATATGTGGGACTTCAATTCCCAGAATTCCTTGGCCGGCATCTGTGAACTTCAACTCCCAGAATTCCCCATAAGGATATGTGGACTTCAATTCCCAGAATTCCCTGGCTAGGAAGTGAAGTAACTCCCAGAAAAGAAGTAGATTTTCAACTGCCAGAATTCCTTAGCTAGGAATTCCCTGGCTAGTCTCGCTGAACTTCAACTCGCAGAATTCCACAAAAGGATATGTGGAATTCACCTCCCAGAATTCCCTGCCTGCCCACCCAGTGTTTTATAAACTTCAGGGATCCTCCTCCCCACTTTTAAAAATTATGGAAGACCCCCCCCCCAAGTCCTCTGCCCTTCCCCAAGGATGCCCCCCCCCTTTCCTTCCCGCAGGTCGTTTCGCCCCATTCCCTGCCTCGCTTTTTCATCCTGGTGAATAATTAATTTTCCCATCAGAAGGAAATCTCGCCAGCAGCCCCCATCCCCTGGCACACATCGGCCTGTCACCGGGCCCCTCCCCATAAATCTTTTAAAGCCGCTGAAAAAAAGGGAAGGGGCTCGGCTGGAAAGTGAGGAAGGGGGGGTGTTGATTGTCACGCGAAGCTGCTACCTGCCTCGATCAAACACTCCAGCTGCGGGAGAAAAGGAGATGGGGGAGTCATCAATCTCCATCTTTGGGGAATAAATTCTTGCTGGAAATAGGGGAGGGGGGGCGTGGGGAGGGGGCTAAGCAAGCAGTGGATCAGGGTCTTGCATTTTATCTGCACCCCACCCACCAAGCCATCTCTCAGAGAGTCAGACGGGATAGAAATGCCTTTATTCATTTTATTTTATTTTATTTTATTTTATTTTATTTTATTTTATTTTATTTTGAATTTGTATACCGCCCTTCTCCCTGAGGACTCAGGGCGGTGAACAGCCAAGTAAAAACATCAAGTACAAATATTAAAATACAGTTAAAAATATACATATATAAATTTGGCCCTGTTAATTAAAAACAATAAACAAAACACTTAAAAACACTTAAAAAATTAGGCCAGCCCGGCTTGCTGGAAAAGGAAGGTTTTAAGGGAACGACGGAAGGCACTGAGGTCTTGGATTCTCCTTATCTCCGGGGGCAACTGATTCCAGAGGGCGGGAGCCCCCACAGAGAAGGCCCTCCCCCTGGGGGTCGCCAGCCTACATTGTTTGGCTGATGGCACCCTGAGGAGGCCCTCTCTGTGGGAGCGCACAGGTCGATGGGAGATCGTCGGTGGCAGCAGGCGGTCTCGAAGATAGCTAGGCCCTATGCCATGGAGCGCTTTAAAGGTGATAACCAACACCTTGAAGCGCACCCGGAAGACCACTGGGAGCCAGTGCAGCTCGCGCAGGAGCGGTGTTACATGGGAGCGCCAGGTTGCTCCCGTCACTACCCGCGCTGCTGCGTTCTGGACCAGTTGGAGCCTCCGGGTGCTTTTCAAGGGGAGCCCCACGTAGAGAGCGTTGCAGTAGTCAAGGCGAGAGGTGACGAGGGCGTGAGTGACTGTGCACAGGGAATCCCGATCAAGAAAGGGCCGCAACTGGCGAATCAGGCGAACCTGACAAAAGGTCCCCCTGGTTACAGCCGTCAGATGTTCCTCCAAGGACAGCTGCGTATCCAGGAGGACTCCCAGATTGCGAGCCCTCTCCGAGGGGGCCAAAGACTCGCCCCCAATAGTCAGTGATGGAGTCAACTGACTATATCGGGATGCCGGGAGCCACAGCCACTCAGTCTTGGAAGGGTTGAGCCTGAGCTTGTTCCTCCCCATCCAGATGGGGATGAGTTTTAATCCCACCTCTTATTACTTTCTAAAGACACTAGTCCTCAAGGGTTCGTTGAGTGACCGTTCAAAGCGAACAACGGCGCTGAAAGAAGGGACTTAGGACTTACACTTACGACCTTGACAGCATCCCCAGGAACATGTGGTCAAAATTGAGACGCTCGACTACCGGTTCGTACTTATGACCGTTGCTGGTCATGTTGTGATCCCTTTTTGCGACCATCGGACGAGCGAAGTCCATGGGGAAGCCAGATTCACTTCACAACCGTGTTGCTAACTGATCGACTGCGGTGATCCACTTAGCAATGGTGACAAGAAAAGTTTAAAACGGGGCAAAACTCCACTTCACTAATGTCTCACTTAACAACAATAATTTTGGGCACAATTGGGATTGTAATTTGAGGACTACCTGTAAATCAAGATGACAATCATACCTAATATAGGAAGTCCTTGACTTATGATCACAATTGAGTCCAAAATTTCTATAGCTAATTGAGAAATCTACCTCTCTCTCTCTCTCTCTCTCTCTCTCTCTCATGCATATTATCTATATTATCTATTATTATATATACAATATATATTATCTATATGTCTGTCTGTCTATCTCTTTATCACTATATGTCATCTACCTACCTACCTACAGTATTATCTATCTATCTATCTATCTATCTATCTATCTATCTATCTATCTATCTATCTATCTATCTATCTCTATCTATTCATCCATCTATTGATCGATCTATCATCTGTCTGTCAGTCAGTCAGTCAGTCTATATGTATGTATGTATGTATGTATGTATATCTATCTATCTATCTATCTATCTATCTATCTATCTATCTATCTATCTATGTCATCTATTTGTCTGTCTGTCGTCATCTATCTATCTATCTATCTATCTATCTATGTCATCTATCTGTCTATCTATCTATCTATCTATCTATCTATCTATCTATCTAGCATCTATCTTCTATCTATTGATCGATCTATCATTATCTGTCTGTCTATCTATCTATCATCTATCTATCTATCTATCATCTATCTATCTATCTGTCTGTCTATCTATCTATCTATCTATCTATCTATCTATCTAGCATCTATCTTCTATCTATTGATCGATCTATCATAATCTGTCTGTCTATCTATCTATCATCTATCTATCTATCTATCTATCTATCTATCTATCTATCTATCTATCTATCTATCTATCTATCTATCATCCCCTCCTCTCTCTCTTCGTCTCTTCTATCTTCCTACTTCCAGAACTGAAGCAGCTTCTTGGATGAGAAGCAAAATGTCTTCAACGAAAAAAAAACGTCAGTTTTTCATCACTGTAGGCTTTCATGTAGAGCAGGGATATCAAACTTAATTTCATTGAGGGCCGCCTCACAATTGTGTTTGACCGTGGGGGGCTTGATATCACTCATGTTGGGGGCGCCACAGGTTCTGCCAGTGAAAACAGACTCCCAAGCTCCGGCCTCCTGCAACCCTCTGCCAGCGAAAACAGAGCTCGGGAGGGCCGCACGCAGCCCTCCTGAGCTCCATTTTCACTGGCAGAGGCAACGCGGGCTAGTCCTTCACTGTTTCCAGGGCGGCCCTGAGGGCCAGATCTAAACACCTTGAATTGCACTCGGAAGACCACTGGGAGCCAGTGCAGCTCGCGCAGGAGAGGTGTTACATGGGCATAACGAGGTGCGCCCATAACCACCCACGCGGCCGCATTCTGGACCAGGTGGAGCCTCCGAGTGCTCTTCAAGGGGAGCCCCATGTAGAGAGCATTACAGTAGTCCAGACGGGAGGTGACGAGGGCGTGAGTGACCCGTGCGCAAGGCGTCCCGGTCCAGAAAGGGACGCAACTGGCGGATCAGGCGAACCTGATAAAAAGCCCCCCTGGCTACGGCCGTCATATTGTTTTGAAAAGGCACCTTTGGGGTAACCAGGACCTGAATGACTGTAAATCTCCCACGGACATTTTTCACTTCTTTGGGCCTTTTGTGTGTGATTTTGTACGGTGTTAATTGCCGCGTTTTCCAAAGCGTGCGTCTTGCAGCCAAAAGGTTCCCTGGAAACCAGGAGCTGTGTATATTAGCACCCCCCCCTCTCCCCGTTCTCTCCACTCCATCCCCCCCGTCCAGGAATATTTATCAGCAGACGTTCAAACAAGATTCAAAAAAGCAAGGCAGCCTTTGAAGTCGAAAATTTTCCCCACGGTTCCCCCCCCCTCCTCCTCCCATCCCTGGCGCCTCTCGCTCCTTCCCCCCCCCCCGCGAGAATTATCATAGTCTCCAAAGACCGTTTTACAAATATGACAGGAGGATGTGTGACTTTCGGGGAAATTAATTATGTATTCAGATGCAAATATTGCAAAGGGGAGGGGGAGAGAAATATGCAAATCCCGAAGTCTTGGATAAATGAGCAAAAAAAAAAAAAAAAACACAGAAGAAAAATAGAACTCCTTGGCCCTTTTCCCCAAATTTCAAAAGAGTTTCCCCGCCTCCCCCTCCCCCGTCCCCACTCTTGTCCCAGGCTGAGTCTGCCTGGTGTGACGGTCCCAAATTTGGGCCAGCCATCCCTGCCAAGACCACCCTGGCACGCCGGGCGGGCATCTTGGGCAGGGAGGGCTGAGACAGCCCCACCTGCCAAGGGACGGGGTGCCAGGATCGAGGTGGGGGGAAAGGCATGGAAACTAGGGGAGCCCCAGCCTGGCACTACCAGAGAGAGGGAGGGGGGTTTAAGGCCAACCGATCGGCCACCAGAGCTGTGGTGGCGCAGTGGTTAGAGCGCAGTACTGAAGGCTGCTTCTGCTGACAGCCGGCTGCCAGCAGTTTGGCAGATCGAATCTCACCAGGCTCAAGGTGGACTCAGCCTTCCGTCCTTCCGAGGTCGGTAAAATGAGGAGCCCGATTGTTGGGGGCAAGAGGCTGACTCTGTAAACCGCTGTGAAGCACTGTGGAGTGGTATATCATTCTAAGCGCTATTGCTATTGTCGTTTCATTCCCACCCCTGAGGAACCGCTGGTTCAGGGGTGAAATCCAGCAGGTTCTGACAGGTTCTGGCGAACCGGTAGCGGAAATTTTGAGTGGTTCGGAGAACCGGCAGATACCACCTCTGGTTGGCCCCAGAGTGGGGTGGGAATGGAGATTTTGCAATATCCTTCTCCTGCCACGCCCACCAAACCACGCCCACAGAACCGGTAATTAAAAAAATGAATTTCATCACTGCCCTGGTTGGTTAGAGAGGTGGACTACAGGATCTTGGGGGTGTCTCCTATGATTCTGGGAGTCCTGGACCCTGGGAGGCAGGTTGGAGTCATGGAGGCCTCATTTGTATCTCGATCAGAGGTGGTATTCAGGTGGTTCGGACCGGTTCGGGTGAACCGGTAGTGACGACCTGTGGGTGGGCCAGCCCAGCTGCTCAGGCACAATCCCATCCTATATTGCTGTGGTTTTGACGCTGCACGCAAGCAAATTGCCATGGTTTGTGATGCCACACAGCTCACATTTCCGGTGCTGGGTGGACCGATAGTAACAGTAAGTGAATCTCACCTTTGATCATAATGTCAGCACTTGAATGATATCAGGAGGCATGGAAGATTATATGTGCCTTTTTTTTCTTCTGCAGGTATCTTTCCTTCCTTCCTTCCTTCCTTCCTTCCTTCCTCCCTCCCTTCCTCTTACTTCCATTTCCTTCCTTTCTTCCTTTTTCACTTCCATCTCCTTCCTTTTTTCTCTTTTTTTACTTCACTACATGCCTCCTTCCTTCCTTCCTTTCTTCTCTCACTTCCATCTCACTCCTTCTTTCCCTTTTTTGCTTCCATTTCCTTCCGTCCCTTCCTCTTTCCATTCCTTCCATTCCTTCCCTCTTGCTTCCATTTTCTTCCTTTCTTCCCTTTTCAGTTCCATCTCCTTCCTTTTTCCTTTTTTTACTTCACCACGTGCCTCCTTCCTTCCTTCCTTCTCTCCCTTCCATCTCCCTCCTTCTTTCCCTTTTTCACTTCCATCTCCTTCCTTTTTCCTTTTTTACTTCACCACGTGCCTCCTTCCTTCCTTCCTTCCTTCCTTCTCCTTCTCCTTCTTCCTTCCTCCCTTCCTTCTCTCACTTCCATCTCCCTCCTTCTTTCCCTTTTTTGCTTCCATTTCCTTCCTTCCCTCCCTCCTTCCATTCCTTCCCTCTTACTTCCATTTCCTTCCTTTTTTCCTTTTTCACTTCCATCTCCTTCCTTTTTCCTTTTTTACTTCTCCATGTGCCTCCTTCCTTCCTTCTTTCCTTCTCCTCCTTCCTTCCTTCCTCCCACCTTTCCTTCTCTCCCTTCCATCTCCCTCCTTTTCTTTTTTTGCTTCCATTTCCTTCCCTCCCTTCCACTCCTTCCTTCTCTCACTTCCATTTCCTTCCTTTCTTCCTTTTTCACTTCCATTTCCTTCCTTCCTTCTCTCGCTTCCATCTCCTTCCTTTTTTTCCTTTTTTTACTTCACCACATGCCTCCTCCCTCCCTCCCTTTTTTTTCTTCCTCCTTCCCGCCCTGCTCTCACTTCCATTTTTTTCTTTTCTTCCTTTTTCATTCCCATTTCCTCCCTCCCTCTCCCTCTCCTTTCCTTCCCTCACTTCTATCTCATTCCTTTCTTCTTTTTCTCCCTTCCATCTTCTTTTTTCCTTCCTTCCTTCCAAAAAAAAAAAAAAAAACCTTGGACCCCACTTAGAAAAATCACAGCCTTTGTAACACTTCCATGGATCAATTGCAAAAGATCCATCCCACTTGCATCTACCCAAAGACTCTGCCAATACAGAATGACATCCCTCATCCTTATGTAGGAAGTTGGCACCCACCCCTCTCCTAGAAAAATGAAATATTCTAGGAAATATTAAAAAGGCAGAATATTATACCTCCCTGGATGAGAAATGGAGAAACGTGTTTTTCAGGCAGGAAGCAGACTCACTCTTAATAGCCCCACCCTCCTCAATAGCCTGCAGCAGATGTCTGCACTTAAGACATAAAGAGACAGCTAGCTCTATTCATAAGCAAATGCCCTCACCCAAGATCCAACAAAGGTAGGATTAGCCCTCAGCCATAATAGCAATTGCCCCAAACCCTCTTCATTACACCATCACCCAACACGAGTCAACCAAGCTTGGGTCTCAAAAGACAACCTACAAAGTTACCCCTGCATCAGAGGTGGGTTTCAGCAGGTTCTGACCAGTTCTGGAGAACCGGTAGCAGAAATTTTGAGTAGTTCGGAGAACCGGTATTAAAAATTCTGACTGGCCCCACCCCACCATCTATTCTCTGCCTCCCGAGTCCCAGCTGATTGGGAGGGAATGGGGATTTTACAGTATCCTTTCCCCAGGAGTGGGGAGGGAATGGGGATTTTACAGTATCCTTCCCCCAGGAGTGGGGAGGGAATGGGGATTTTGCAATATCCTTCCCCTGGAGTGAGTTGGGAATGGAGATTTTACAGTATCCTTCCCCCCCAAGCCACGCCCACCAAGCCATGCCACGCCCATCAAGCCACACCCACAGAATCGGTAGTTAAAAAATTTCGAAACCCACCACTGCCCTGTACGGCCCCATGGGAGTCTGACAACCAATCAGAATACAAGCTCAAATTCGAAAGCCCAGAGAAGGTATAAAACCGGGGCACTCTCAGCATCTCTTCTGTTTTTGCCCAGGATCTCAAAACCATGCGGTCCTGTCCACCATTAAACCATCTTTCCAAGCAGTCTCCATGTTTCCAGTATCTTTCTTCCCCACTTGGAACTGAACCAGGGGTGAAATGTAAAATTTGTTACTACCGGTTCTGTGGGCGTGGCTTGGTGGGGGGGGGGGTTAATGTGACTGGGTGGGTGGGGCCAACTTTTTTTAAAAAAAAACTTTTCAAAGCATTTTTTCTAATGCTTTGAAAAGCCTCTGCCGATCAGGCAACTCAGCTGGGATCGTCAGAGACTTTTCAAAGCATTTTTTTTTACCACCTCTTGGGCTAAGAGGTAGCAGGAAAAAAATGCTTTGAAAAGCCTCTGACGATCCCAGCTGAGCCGCGCGATCAAGTAAAAAAGTAAAAAAGAAAAAGCCTCTGATGATCGTGCGGCTCAGCTGGGCATGGTGGTGGTGGTGGGGGCCCCCGCAGGGATTTTTGCTACCGATTCTCCGAACCATCCTCCGCCATCACTACTGGATCCGGTGATCCGGTCCGAACCGGGAGCATTTCACCCCTGAACTGAACCCAGATGGAGATTTCTTCCAACCCTTAGAAAGCAGCAAAGGCAATGGGAGCCTTGGTACTACAGTGGTCTAAAACACCCTGTTATTAAGACCAGCTGTCTGCAATTACTGCAGGTTCGAATCTCGCCAGGCTCAAGGTTGACTCAGCCTTCCATCCTTTCTAAGGTAGGTAAATTGAGGACCCAGTTTGTGGGGGGCAATAAGCTGACTTTGTATAAATATACAAAAGGATGAAGGCTGTTGCTTAGCACATTGTAAGCCGCCCTGAGTCTCCGGAGAAGGGCGGCATATAAATCAAATAAAAAAAAAAAAAAAAAATGGGGAAACAGGATTTCACTTAAGGACCATGGCGTAAAAAAAAAGCTTGCAAAATTGAGCGCCTCCTGTAACAACTCAACAGATTTAGCACCATGGAACTCTAATCCGGTCCCAATTTTCGGCCGTAAGTCGAGAACTGTCCTGTATCTGTGCAACTTCTTGGCGCTCGGACCCTCTTCTCTTTCTCGGAGAGAGAGAGAGAGAGAGAGACGCAGATTTTGGCATCCCACACAACCCTTTTCCCCAAACCTCCTTTTGGACATCTGTTTTTTCCCAAGCCCCAAAAGCCACAGCGTCTGGCCAGCGCGAGAGAAAAATAGCCTGGACAGATTTGGCCCAAGAAGAACCCTCCATTGTCGGAAAATCTTTCACGCGTGGTTAACGCCGGAACCTGACCGGAAAGCAGGAGTAGGAAAAAAAAGGGGATGTGGGTGGGAGAAGGACGTTTGCCCCACCCCCACCCCAAGAATGTAACGCAGGCAACCAGGACAAATGCCAGTCTGTTTCTGGACTCCATTTTAACGCCGGGCATGAACCTGCAAGATCCTAATCCTAGTAAACTAATCAAGGAGAGAAGCAACTTAGAACTAAGGAGGAATTTCCTGACAGTGAGAACAATTAATCAGTGGAACAACTGGCCTCCAGAAGTTGTAAATGCTCCAACACTGGAAGTTTTTAAGAAGAGTTTGGATACCCATTTGTCTGAAGTGGTGTAGTAGGGTTTCCTACCTAAGCAGGGGGTTGGACTAGAAGACCTCCAAGGTCCCTTCCAACTCTTCTCTTCTCTTCTCTTCTCTTCTCTTCTCTTCTCTTCTCTTCTCTTCTCTTCTCTTCTCTTCTCTTCTCTTCTACCCTGCTCTGCCCTGCCCCGCCCTTCCCTACCCTACCCTACCCTACCCTACCCTACCCTATTCTATTCTATTCTACCCTTCCCTGCCCTTCCCTGCCCTTCCCTTCCCTTCCCTGCCCCGCCCTTCCCTACCCTACCCTATCCTACCCTACCCTACCCTACCCTACCCTACCCTACCCTACCCTGCCCTGCCCTGTTCTGTTCTGTTCTGTTCTGTTCTGCTCTGCTCTGCTCTGCCCTGCCCTGCCCTGCCCTGCCCTGCCCTGCCCTGCCCTGCCCTGCCCTGCCCTACTCTACCCTACCCTACCCTACCCTATTCTATTCTACCCTACCCTACCCTACCCTACCCTATTCTACTCTACCCTACCCTACCCTACCCTATTCTATTCTACCCTACCCTACCCTACCCTACCCTATTCTATTCTACCCTACCTTACCCTACCCTACCTTACCCTACCCTACCCTACCCTACCCTACCCTACCCTACCCTACCCTACCCTACCCTACCCTACCCTACCCTATTCTATTCTATTCTATTCTATTCTATTCTATTCTATTCTATTCTATTCTATTCTATTCTATTCTATTCTATTCTATTCTATTCTATTCAATCATGATTCAGCTGTCCGCAACTCAAGATGTTCTCAAGAAATGTGGAATTAATTTCCAAATAGTTCCGGGTTGGTTATATCAGAATTAGAGAAGAGCAGAGTTGGAAGGGGCCATGGAGGTCATCTAGCCCAACCCCTTGCTCAACCAGGAGACCCCATATCATTTCAGATAAATGGCGGTCCAGTCTTTTCTTAAAAACTTCCAGTGTTGGAGCATTCACAACTTCTGGAGGCAAGTCGTTCCACTGGTGAATTGTTCTCACTGTTAGGAAGTTTCTCCTTAGTTCTAGGTTGTTTCTCTCCTTGATGAGTTTCCATCCGTTGCTTCTTGTCCTGCCGTCAGGTGCTTTGGAGAATATGTGGACCCCCCTCTTGGTCCCTCAAGTACTGGAAGATTGCTATCCGGTGGTGGGTTCCTCCCGGTTTGGTCCAGTTCGGCCGAGCCGGTAGCGGTGACGACATGACGTCACTGAACCGGTTCCTCCCTCCCTGCCCTCCCACCCCCCCACCCTCCCACGTTATTCTTACCTTTTATTTGGTCCCACCCCCAATCTATTGCTGCCTCCTGAGTCCCAGCTGATGACTAGAGGGAAAAAACCTGTTTAAACTCTTGCAGTGGGGCTTCAAAGGGCCGCCCTACAGCTGATCAGTGTTAAAAGCAAACAAATGACTTGGGTCGTTAGTATGAGGACTGTAAATGACAAAGTAAATGACTCTGACCAGCTAGCCACGCCCACCTAGTCACATGACCTCCAAGCTACACCCACAAAATAAGCCACGCCCACAGAACCGGTAGTAAAAAAAATTAGAACCCACCCCTGCTGCTATCATGTCAGCCATCAATCGTCTATTGTATGGTTTAGCTGCCACTCAAACCAACATCGGCAAAGCAAACCACTTGTATATAATTAGAGAGCAAACCCCACTTCCTTTTAACACTGGTGATTTATTTATTTATTATTTATTATTTATATTTCTATGCCGCCCACTCTCCGAGGACTCTGGGCGGCTTACACCAAAGACAGTATACTAAATATAGCATATTGCCCCCTAATAATCTGGGTCCTCATTTTACCCACCTCGGAAGGATGGAAGGCTGAGTCAACCTTGAGTCGGTGAGATTTGATCCGCTGATCTGCTGAAGTGGCAGTCAGCTGAAGTAGCTGCAGTACTGCACCCTAACCACTGCGCCACCTCGGCTCTTAATGTTACCTATTTGGCTAAGGGCAGGTCTGCAAGAAAGCCGCCAAGCTCAGAAACCACCAAGGACTGTACAGTCCTCCTCCTCTTCCTCCACCACCAGCACCACTTCACAAACCCCCACTCCCTTCCAGAACTGATGATGTTCCCTAGCTGGGTCATGAAACGTCTGTGAGAAAGCCTTCAAGCTCAGAGAGTACCAAGGACCCCATAGCTGCCCTCCTCCTCCTCCTCCTCCTCCTCCTCCTTTTCCCAACAAACCCCACTCCCTTCTAGACTGATAATGTTCCCTAGTTGGGCCATGAAACGTCTGCAAGAACACAACCAAACTCAGAGAGCAATAAGGACCCCACAATCTTCCTCCTCCTCCCCCTCCTCCTCCTCCTCCTTGCCCCCCTCCCCTTTCTCCTGGCTTTGGCAATGAGATGATCTCCTCGATCCTCTTATCACTATCCCTTCTGTTTCCCTCCGATCCCACCATCCAAATTTGGCAGCAGAATTGTTATGTGTGTGTACACATGCACATACAGTATACAATGTGTATACATACACATACATGTACATATGCATGTACATATACAAGAGGAGGAGGACTATAAGGTCCTTGGTGTACAATTATGTATATAATTATGTATAATAGATCAGTAGTGGGATTCAAATAATTTAACAACCGGTTCTCTGGCCTAATGACCGGCTGGGTGGGTGTGGCTATAGTAGGCGTGGCCAGGGGTGTGTGACAGGCAGCACTCGGCCTCCTGCACACACCCCCTGGAAGCAAAAAGGAGCCGCGGGGGGGCAGACGCGCTACTTCCCCGCACCCTGTTTTGGGCCTAGGAAGCCTCCCTGCAGCCTCCTGGCAGTGAAAATGGGCCACCGGGGGGGGGCACATCGCTCTCCCCACCCCCCGGGCCCTATTTTGGGCCTATTAGGCCTCTCTGCACTTACCTGGGAGCCAAAATGGGGCATGTGGAGACTTCTGGAAGGGGCGGGGCAGGGAAGGGAGGGGCCAGCCAACAATTTAACTACCGGTTCGCCCAAACCGGCCCGAACCAGCTGAATCTCACCACTGTAATAGATGTATAATAATTATGTATACATACATATAATTATGTATTTGTCTATGTGTGTATATCTACCTATGTATAGACAGTATGTATGTGTGTGTACATATATATATAATAATAATTTAATAATAATAATAATAATAATAATAATAATAACAACAACAATAATAATAATTTTATTTCTATACCGCCCTTCTCCCAAAGGACTCAGGGCGGTGTACAGCCTGATTAAAAGCACAAAGACAAACAAAATTTAAAAATAATTAAAATTATTAAATAATTGGCTCAATTATAAAACCCCCAAATTTAAAATCAATTAAAATCTTTACATTGATAGCCCGGCCTGGCGGAACAACAAGGTTTTGAGGACACAGCGAAATACACGGAGGTTGGAGATCTTACGCATTTCTGGGGGCAGTTCATTCCAAAGGAATTCCAAATATAATTTATATTTCGCTGATAAAGAAATAAAGGGAGACTGGTATAGATCTATTTCAAGCTATTTAGCTCTCATCAGCTAGCCATACCCTTACATGGATTCGAACTTGGGTTGCCTGCATTTTAGGCAGTTGTATTAACCTCTGAGCCACAAGTTCTCCTCCCTTCATCAGCTTGAGCCAGGGGAAAGATTAAGTGTTTACCGAGACACCTGGTCTACCCCAACATGTGGGAGGGGGCATTCTGTTCCCCTTTGCCTTTCCGCTCCACTCCAGGAGCCCTCAAGCAGTCGCATTCACGACAAACTGTTTTATATCAAATTTATATTTCGCTGATAAAGAAATAAAGGGAGACTAGTATAGATCTATTTCAAGCTATTTAGCTCTCATCAGCTAGCCATACCCTTACATGGATTCGAACTTGGGTTGCCTGCATGTTAGGCAGTTGTATTAACCTCTGAGCCACACACACACACATATAAATAAATAAATAAATTGATGCTGCTTTTTTCTCTCTTTAAATTTCTGGCAGAAATATTAATTTAAGCAGCTCATCCCCCCCCCCCCTTGTTTCTTTGGCCGGATCTTCGTTGTCTGGAGTCTCCTGCTAGTTCCACATTGGCCATCTACTACATCGAATCCTTCCATTCGTCCACCCGTCAATCATCCCTTTGGCTCTAGAGACTCTTCTGATTCCAGCTTTCTCCATCCCCACCCCCCCAAAAAAATAAAATTAAGAAAGAGCTCAAACCGAGGACTGACGATGCCGATGTTAATTTAAGAAAAGGAAACTGCTCCAAATGGACCGGAGGCAGAATTAAGTGGGAAGACGGCTTCCTTTCCGTTGGGTGATTTGATGACTCTGTGATTGGCGTCCGCCTTGTGGCTGTTTAGCCTGGTAAGGCTGCCAGCCACATAAAAGCCTAGGTAGCAATTAATTGATGGATGGTGGGATTACTCTTCTGACCCCGCCCATCTGTCAGCGGTAGCCCCGCCCATCGTGCATTGAGCCAAATGAGAATTAGCTTGGCAGAACCTTCCTGCTTGTTACCAACCAGCCCGCCTTCGGATGAAGATTGTCTTCCTTGTTGCTTTAACTAACATTAAACAAGGCCCCCCGTCTGATTATTGGCTGCCTCTCTGCAACCCCCAAACCTTTGGGGAGAGAAGATTTGCTGGACGCTTCTGATTTCCAAGCAAGGTTTTGGTACCTTTGCTCTGGCTTTGATCACCAAGTGGTGTGTTTTCCAGAGGTGGAACGATCAGACAGGGAGTTTTGAAAGAAAGAAATCCAGAGGGTCTTTGTAAAGCATGCTGGCTGAGGAATTCTGAGATAGAAACCCACCCATCTTAAAGCACGCTGGTTGGGGAATTCTGTGAGTTGAAGCCCACCCATCTTAAAGCTTGCTGGCTGGGGGATTCTGGGAGTTGAAGTCCACCCATCTTAAAGGTTGCTGGCTGGGGGATTCTGGGAGTGGAGGTCTACCCATCTTAAAGCATGGTAACTGGGGAATTCTGGGAATTGAAGTTCACCCATCTTAAAGCATGACAACTGGGGAATTCTGGGAGTGGAAGTCCACCCATCTTAAAGCAAGCTGGCTGGGGAATTCTTAGAGTAGAAGCCCACCCATCTTAAACGTTGCTGGCTGGGGAATTCTGGGAGTGGAAGTCCACCCATCTTAAATGTTGCTGGCTGGGGAATTCTGAGAGTAGAAGCCCACCCATCTTAAATGTTGCTGGCTGGGGAATTCTGGGAGTTGAAGTCCACCCATCTTAAACGTTGCTGGCTGGGGAATTCTGGGAGTGGAAGTCCACCCATCTTAAAGCAAGCTGGGTGGGGAATTCTGGGAGTTGAAGTCCACTCATTTTAAAGGATGGTGGCCAGGGAATTCTGGGAGTTGAAGTCCACCCATCTTAAAACATGGCAACTGGGGAATTCTGGGAGCGGAAGTCCACTCATTTTAAAGGATGGTGGCCAGGGAATTCTGGGAGTTGAAGTCCACCCATCTTAAAGTTTGCTGGCTGGGGGATTCTGGGAGTTGAAGTCCACCCATCTTAAAGGTTGCTGGCTGGGGGATTCTGGGAGTGGAAGCCCACCCATTTTAAAGCATGGCAACTGGGGAATTCTGGGAACTGAAGTTCACCCATCTTAAAGCATGACAACTGGGGAATTCTGGGAGTGGAAGTCCACCCATCTTAAAGCAAGCTGGCTGGGGAATTCTGGGAGTTGAAGTCCACTCATTTTGAAGGATGGTGGCCAAGGAATTCTGGGAGTGGAAGCCCACCCATTTTAAAGCATGGCAACTGGGGAATTCTGGGAACTGAAGTTCACCCATCTTAAAGCATGCTCACTGGGGAATTCTGGGAGTTGAAGACCACCCATCTTAAAGGATGCTGACTGGGGAATTCTGGGAGTTGAAGTCCACCCCTCTTAAAGCTGCAGCATTTGAGAAACACTGCAATAAAACCAGACTCCCTTTTCCCATTTTGCTTTCAGGAAGCCATGACGGGTACATGCCATCGTGCCAGCTCCCCCTTTGCTCCCTTCCCCAGCCAATGGCATAAAGTTGGCACTCTTCTTCTTTTTTTTTTTCCCCTGCCTCTGCCTGAACCCAATTATATGTCTCTCTCTCCCATGTGCCAGACGCCCTTAGCAGCATGGCAGAGATGGGGGGATGAGATAATTACGGGAGGATGTATGTCGCAGGGACGTGGAAGTGAAGGGAAGGAAAGCATTAAAGGATGGAAAACCCAGCCGAAAAGCGTATTTAAAACATTCCCGGGTAAACAGTAAGTGGGAATAATTAGCCATTAGTTTTCATTAGTGGAATATTGCAGACGACTTCCCTTGTCATTGGTGGCTAATAGCCGATGCCCTCGGAGGGCTGGAAAAGAGGTGGATTTTCCCCCTGGGAACAGCTAGCCAACGATCGGTCTTAGCAGGAGAGAGAATACTGCCTGCCTTATTTTTCCAAGAAATTCTGCTGAATCGAGAAATTGTTTTTTTTTCCAGCTCTTTTTTGGGAAGGAGAGAATTTGGGAGAGGGGGGAAAATGTTAAATGTATTGTGAGCCGTCCTGAGTCTTCGGAGAGGGGCGGCATATAAATTGAATTAAATTGAAATTGAATTAATTTTCCCTGCACTGTAAAATAACAGGTATTTATTTATTTATTTATTTATTTATTTATTTATTTATTTATTTATTTATTTATTTATTTATTTATTCGTTTGATTGATATGCCGCTCTTCTCCGGAGACTCAGGGCGGCTTACAATGCATTAAGCAATGTACAAGATGTATATTAAGCAAAGGTATAAGAGAATAACCCAGTTGGAAGGGACCTTAGAGGTCAATCAATCAATCCATCACAATAGATCTCGAAAGGGACCTTGGAGGTCTTCCAGTCCAACCCCCTGCTCAGGCAGGAAATCCTACACCCATGATGGCGAACCGATGGCACGCATGCCATAGGTGGCCCGCAGAGCAGAAGTGGGTTTCAGCAGGTTCTGACCAGTTCTGGAGAACCAGTAGCGGAAATTTTGAGTCGTTCGGAGAACCGGTAGTAAAAATTCTGACTGCCCCGCCCCCCATCTACTCTCTGCCTCCCGAGTCCCAGCTGATCGGGAGGAAATGGGGATTTTGCAGTATCCTTCCCCTGGAGGAAATGGGGATTTTGCAGTATCCTTCCCCTGGAGTGGGGAGGGAATGGAGATTTTACAGTATCCTTCCCCCGCCACGCCCACCAAGGCGTCAGCCCACAGAACCCGTAGTAAAAAAATTTGAAGCCCACCGTTGACACAGAGCTCTGTCTGCTGGCACTCGCGCCGTCACCCCAGGTCAGATCTTCGTGGCGTTTCGTGAGCTTCTGTTTCCCTGCAAACAATGAAACAGAAGCTCGCGGAAGAAAAAGATCTTACCTCTTGCCGCGCTGCCGGTGTTGGGATGTCCCGCCTCCCGCTGGCCAGCTGGACTTCGGGTCTCTGCTGCACATGCGCGCATGTCTGCGCATGCCCATGTTGGCACACATCTGGGCATCCGCGTGCTCCTCTCTGCGCATGTGTGAGCATGTCTGCACGTGTGTGTGCATGCCTGCACATGTGTGTTCTGTCCCCGTCCCACACACGCACCCCCACAGACGGCCTGGAGTTAATAAGCCACACGACAAAATCTTTGAAGATAAAGCTGGCAACAACCCAGTGGCTAGCTGCCAATTCAGACTTTACTCACACAAAACACAGATTAGACTGCAAGCATTCCGATAAAGCAGGCAAAGTTTCCGCAATACAAGGATTAGTCCAAATGCAGTCCGACAAGGCAGGCAGAAGTCCAGAAACGCAGAGATCATGGATTATTTCTAGTTTTTGCTCGTCACAAACTGAACCGGCCACCACACCCACATTTATACCCTGTGGGGTGTGGTCCAGTGATTCAGCTAATCTCTGGCACGCCTTCCCCTCTGCTGCGCACGCTTCTCCCTGCACCTCTGCCAAGGATCCAGCCAGCACTTATCTCCTTCGTCACTGTCCACCTGTGGCTGCGGGGACGTGCTTGGCTCTGGGCCTATCGTTTGGCCTTCGGTGTCCTCTGGAGGCATTGCCAGAGAGGAGGATCCTGGAGAGGGAGGCCTTGCCAACTCCTCTCCCTCACTCTCAGAGTCTGCATCTGTCGATAGCCCAGGCTCAGGCAACGGAGCCACAACAATGCGTGCACATGTCTGTGCATGCACACGTTCATGCGTGCACATGCCCCTTTTAGTTTGGGCATGCGCCTGCATGCAGTTTGGGCACTCGGTGTCCAAAAGGTTCGCCATCATTGCCCTATACCATTCCAGACAAATAGTTTTCCGGTCTCTTCTGGAGCGCACACAACCTCTGGAGACGAACAAGAAATGAATGCCCGAGGAATTCTTTTATAGGAAGTCCTTGATTTATGACCGCAAGTGAGCTCAAAATTTCTGTCGCCAAGCAAGACAGTTGTTGAGTTTTGCTCAGTGGTGGGATTCAAATAAATTAACAACCGGTTCTCTGCCCTAATGACCGGCTGGGGGGGGGGGGGGCGTGGCCATGGTGGGCATGGCCAGGGGTGTGTGACAGGTAGCACTCAGCCTCCTGCACCCCCCATGGAGCAAAAACAGGCCGTGGGGCTCCCCTGTGCCCCATTTTGGGCCTAGTAGGCCTCCCTGCAGCCTCCTGGGAGCAAAAATGGGCCGCGGGGGGCCCGCACCACTCCCTGCGGCCTCTTTTGGGCCTAGTAGGCCTCCCTGCAGCCTCCTGGGAGCAAAAATGGGCCGCGGAGGGCCCGCACCACTCCCTGCGGCCTGTTTTGGGCCTAGTAGGCCTCCCTGCAGCCTCCTGGGAGCAAAAACAGGGCACCTGGGGACTCCTGGAAGGGTTAGGGTTAGGGTTAGGGTTAGGGTTAGGGTTAGGGTTAGGGTTAGGGTTAGGGTTAGGGTTAGGGTTAGGGTTAGGGTTAGGGTTAGGGTTAGGGGGTGGGGCCAGCCAGCAATTTAACAACCGGTTCGGCCGAATTAGCCCGAACTGGCTGAATCCCACCATTGGTTTTGCTCCATTTTAGGCTGATTCTTGCCACAGTTGTTAACTGATTCACTGCAGTCGTTAAGTCAATAACCCAGTTGTTAAGTGAATCCGGCTTCCCCATTGATTTTGCTGGTCAGAAGGTCACAAAAGAGGATCATGTGACATCCGGGACACCGCAACTGTCCTAAATATGAATCAGTTGCCAAGCGTCTGAAAAGAAAGAGAAGGAGGAGGAGCTGGAGGAGAAAGAGGTGTTGGAAGAAATGTCCATCTGGGTTCAGTTCCAAGTGGGGAAACATGGGAGACTGCTTGGAAAGATGGTTTAATGGTGGACAGGACCATGTGGTTTGAGGTCCTGGGCAAAAAGAGCACATGGGTGAGAGAGGGAGAGAGATTTAAACCCTCTACTGGGCTACGCCTTGGAGCTTCCTGTTCCTGTGTAAGAAATGTACTCTGATTGGTTGTCAGACTCCCATGGGGCCATGCAGGGATACCTTTGTAGGTTGTCTTGAGTCCCAGGCCTGGTTGAATCTTGCTGGGTGATGATATAATGAAGGGGCTTTGGGCAATTCCTATTATGGCTTAATGGCTTTGTCCTGGTTTGGATCTTGAGTGAGGGCTAATCCTATCATGTCCTGAGGGCCATGTCTTTTGTGTTGTAGATAAGCTGGCCCAGCCTTTTGCCTTGTAGATAGGTTGGCACCAAAATATCTGCTAGTGGGAGGGCAGGGAACTGAGGCTCTGAGTTTGTCTTTAGAAACATGTTTCTCCTTTAGGGAAAATGCAATATTCTGCCTTTTAAATATTTCCTAGAATATTTCATTTTCCTAGGACATGGGTGGGTGCTAACTTCCTACAGAAGAAAAGAAAAAAATGGAGGAGGAAAGGAGGCGAAAACGGAGGAAGAGGAGGAGAACAAAGAGAAGGAGGAAGCAGAGGAGGAGAAAGAGATGGAGGAGAAAATGAAGAGGAGGAGGAGGTGGAGGAGGAGAGGGAAAGGGAGAGAAGGGAGGGGAAGGAGAGGCAAGAGGGAGGAGGAAGAGAAGGTGATGAAGGAAGAGATGAAGGAAGAGGAGGAGAAATGAAGAGGAGCAGGAGATAGAGGAGGAGATAAAGGAAAAGAAGAGGAGAAAATGCAGGAAGAGGAGGAGAACAGCGAAGAGGAGACGGAGGAAGATGAGGAGAAGGAGGAGACGAAAGAAGAGATGAAGGAGGAAAAGGAGGACAAAATGGGGAGGAGGAAGAAGAGATGGAGGAGGAGATGAAGGAAAAGAAGAGGAGGAAGAGAAGTAAAAAACTGAAGGTCCCCTCTTCGGAAAAGGAAGAAGAGATGAAGGAGGAAAAGGAGGACGAAATGGGGCGGAGGAGGAGGAGATGGAGGAGGAGATGAAGGAAAAGAAGAGGAGGAAGAGGAAGAGAAGTAAAAAACCGAACGTCCCCTCTTCGGAAAAGGCAAGTGGAAGAGAGTGGAGGAAGAACAGGAGGAAAAGAAGACGAAAAAGAACAACAGGAAGGCCAAAAAAAAAAAACAACCCAACATCCCAGGTGTGAGTAACGAATGAGTAAAGTACAGGGAACATCCTCAGAACTGCCAGCAAGAGCACATCCCCCTCCCTTCACATTTTGCTGCTCTTGAAACCCACCAGATGTTTCTCGGGGGGGGGGGGCAGGATTTACCATCCGTGTGTGTGCCCCCCCATCGCAACAACATCCTACGGTCAAAACCCTGCAAAGACCCCCCTCCCAAAAAACCCCAGGAACCCCCCCTTTGACCTTCCTCCTCCTCCTTTACGCCCTGCCCTTGGATCTCGCCCCCCCCCACCCCACAGGGAGAACCTCTTTGCAATCATCCCACAATCACCTTCCAATCTGGGCCCCCTCCCCACCCAAACCAGGATTTGATTAGGCCTCCTCGGCTGGCTTTGATTGCGGGCCGTGAAATCACCAGAGGTTGGGAGGAAAGGATGGGAAATGGGGGTCAAGTCAGATGGGGGGGGGGAGAGAGCCCAGTTTCTGTTCACTGAAAGCAGAATCTGGGAGGGGGGAGGGGGGACTTTCAAAGGACACACATATCCTCCCCTCCCCCCCCCTCAGGGTGACCTGATGAATTTAAGGAAAGGTGGGGGGAGGAAAAACGGTCTCTGGAAATACGTGGAGGGGTTTGAGAATGTTCTGCTATAGAAGGAGGGGGCCTTCCCCCCCTTTTACCTGCATAGGAACTCAGCTCAGGGGGTCTCACTAGAAGGCAATAATTAAATTTAGGGGATTTGATATGGGGGGGGGTTAGAATCTGTTCATTTCTCCCCACCCCATGTCCTCCTCCTCCTCCACTCCTCTTTCTCCTTCTTCTCCTTCTTTTTCTCCTTTTCCTCCTTCTCCTTCTCCCTCTCCTCCTCCACCCCTCTTTCTCCTCCTCCTCCTCCACCTTTCTTTCTCCTTCTAATTCTTCTTGTTCTCCTCCTCCACCACCCCTCTTTCTCCTCCTGCTCCTCCTGTCCTGCACCACTTTCTCCTTCTTCTTCTCCTCCTCCTCCACCCTTCTTTCTCCTTCTCCTCCACCCTTCTTTCTCCTTCTCCTTCTTCTTTTTCTCCTTTTCCTCCTTCTCCTTCTCCCTCTCCTCCTCCACCCCTCTTTCTCCTCCTGCTCCTCCTGTCCTGCATTACTTTCTCCTTCTTCTTCTCCTCCTCCTCCTCCTCCACCCTTCTTTCTCCTTCTCCTCCACCCTTCTTTCTCCTTCTCCTTCTTCTTTTTCTCCTTTTCCTCCTTCTCCTTTTCCCTCTCCTCCTCCACCCCTCTTTCTCCTCCTGCTCCTCCTGTCCTGCATTACTTTCTCCTTCTCCTTCTCGCTCTCCTCCTCCACCCTTCTTTCTCCTCCTCCTCCACCCTTCTTTCTCCTTCTTTTTCTCCTTTTCCTCCTTCTCCTTCTCCCTCTCCTCCTCAGCCACTCTTTCTCCTCCTGCTCCTCCTGTCCTGCACCACTTTCTCCTTCTCCTTCTCCTCCACCCTTCTTTCTCCTCTTCCTCCTGTCCTGCACCACTCTTTCTCCTTCTC
>JAXLNS010000001.1:6761293-6833793 GCA_037215915.1 Pantherophis vulpinus
TTATTCTGCTTCCATTGGAGCCTGGAAAAACATTTTTGTGGATTTCCTGACTAGCTGTTCTTCTTTTTCCGTTCCTTTCCTCCATTCCATTAATTTTAGGGCATCCAGATTTCTTGGCTTCCAGGCTCACCCCCCCCCCCCCCCCAAAATTCGGAGCAGAACGTCAGAAGCTCCATGAAGCATCCAGAAGCTAAAATGCAAATTTTGACTAAAATATGAAAGGCCGTTTATGCCGGAATGTCCCTCTTTGGTCACATTAAAATGACAACTTGGCAATACGGAAAGCCGGGAGGCACTCATTGTGTCTCTCACACCCTTAGATGGGATTTTGGTAATTAGATAGATTATTTCGCTCTTGGTTTGGCCTTCCTCGGGTAGATTATACAGCTGGTGGATTGATTAATGGGGCATTTTTTATATTCCGTTTTATCGATTCCATTTGTATCTACCCAAATTTGGCAAGGCCCCCCCGTTGCTTTTAGTCACGAATCAACCATTAAGACATCGACATTAAGCGATAAACGACAATAAACCAATGAAAACATCCGTAGAAGTGGTATCATCATAACGTAGAAAATTATATATATACTGTATATATATAATTATATATAATTATGTATAATGCTCCCTCCCACATGTTGGGGTAGACCAGAGGCCTCGATAGAAAAACCCTTAATATATATATATATATATATATATATATATATATATATATATATATATATATATATATATATATATATATATATATATATATATATATATATATATATATATATATATATATATATATATATATATATATATATATATTAATATATATGGGGCTACAAAAAAAAAAAAAAAACCTTGGCTACGTAGGGAAAACCTGGCTAGAAGAAAAACATATATATATATGTATATTAAAAAACCCCAATTCGGATTATAATAACATTATCCGCTAATATCCATTTGGTTAATGAGACGAGCGTTATTTCTAGTCAAAGACGATTGTAAAGTTTTGATTGGGTTTAAATCATACGGATAATTGCGCTGTTAATAATGAATATTATATAATATCGTATTATATTAATATAAATAATATAATTATGGATAATAGTAATAATAATACGGTGCATTGTGGCATTGCTGCAACGATATTGACAATAATGATGGCAATAATAATAATAATAATAATAATAATAATAATAATAATAATAGATAAGCAGCAAGAAAAAAATCACAAAGTACCGGGACTTGCAAATTGAAGTTGAGCGACTGTGGAAAAAGAAATCGTGTGTTGTCCCGATTGTAATTGGAGCCCTTGGAGCAATACCCAAAGGGCTACCCCGCTATTTAGAAATTCTAAATTTGCCGGACTTGAACATTTTGACTCTACAAAAAACCACCTTACTCGGAACAGCTTACATCCTCCGACGATACCTTAACAGTTCCTAGATCCTTGGTTAGGACTCGAGCTGCTGTGTCAAAGGCTGTGAATCTCATTAAAGATTAACCAATAATAATAGCAACAATATTGTCTGTTATTTAGTCAACCTAAGTACCCTGTTTGCCCTAAAAATAAGACATCCCCTGATAATGAACCAAGAGCCTTGGTGGCACAGCAAACTAAAGTGCTATTAAATAGCATCAGCTGCCTGCAATTACTGCAAGTTCGAATCTCACCAGGCTCAAGATTGACTCAGCCTTCCATCCTTCCGAGGTAGGTAAAATGAGGACCCGGATTGTGGGGGCAATAAGCTGACTTTGTATAAAAAAGAACACCGCTTAGGGTGTTAGGTCGTAAAACTCACTTAAGCACTGTTTCTCTTAGCAAAGATAAATGTTGGGCTCACTTGCGGTCGTAAGTCAAGGACCCCCTGTAGTTGAGCTAATTCGACTTTGTTCCAAAGCGTACATCAACAGAGAATCTTGCAGGTCTGAAAGTAGAACTCTCCCACCGTCTCCTTTACAGCGCAAGAGACTAGGGAGGGTTCCTTCCGAGCCTTTCACCTACCCTTGTAAGAGCCTTGGTGGCGCAGCAGACTAAAGTGCTGTTAACTAGCACCAGCTGCCTGCAATTACTGCAAGTTCGAATCTCACCAGGCTCAAGGTTGACTCAGCCTTCCATCCTTTCGAGGTAGGTAAAATGAGGACCCGGATTGTGGGGGCAATAAGCCCTCCACAATAAAAAAAAAAAAAGAAGAACACCACTAGGGGGGGTGATGAAAGCCCTACTAAGCAGGTATATACAAAAGTATGAAGGCTATTGCTTAACGCATTGTAAGCCGCCCTGAATCTCCGGAGAAGGGCGGCATATAAATCGAACCAATAAACAAACAAACAAACAAACAAACAAACAAACAAACAAACAAACAAACAAATAATAAGATCAATTGGGCTTTTGAGTGCATATGCTAAAATAAGCCCCTCCGAAAATAAGCCCTTCCCAAAAATATTTAAATGCATGCTCAGCCAGTCGTCTCCATTTCCTCTGGTTAGGGTTAGGGAGACAGAGCTGGAAATCAGGTAAGACTGCAAGAGGAGCCCCATCTTGCTCCATATGCCCCAAAATATTAAGAACTCCCCGAAAATAAGGCCAAGTACTTATTTCGGGGTTCAAAAAATATAAGACAGGGTCTTATTTTGGGGGAAAGGCGGTAATAAATAGTTGGGTGATGTAATCATATCTAAAAGCTGCCTAACAACAACAACAATAACAACAACAATAATAATTTGCAATTACAAAGTTGAAATTGATTCACACTCAATATGCGAGAGCAGCAAAATCGTGCAAACTGATGACCAAGCTAGACACGACGGAGTTGCTAAATTAACCCACTGGTCATTATGTGAAAAATACAGCTGACCTGTATCCGAAAAGTCATGGGAACATAAAGTGAAAAAAGTTGTCAAAAATAAGAAGGTGAAGATCTTGTGGGACTTTCAAATACCGACGGATCGCCATTTGGAACACAACATGCCAAATATAGAGCCCTGGTGGCACAGCAGACTAAAGCACTGTTATTAACATCAGCTGCCTGCAATTACTGCAAGTTCGAATCTCTCCAAGGCTCAAGGTTGACTCAGCCTTCCATCCTTTCTAAGGTAGGTAAAATGAGGACCCGGTTTGTGGGGGCAATAAGCTGACTTTGTATAAATATACAAAAGGATGAAGGCTATTGCTTAATGCACTGTAAGCCGCCCTGAGTCTCCGGAGAAGGGCGGCATATATAATAATAATAATAATAATAATAATAATAATAATAATAATAATAATAATAATAATAATAATAATAATAATAATAATAATAATAATATATATACCACCCATTCTCCCAAAGGACTCAGGGCAGTGTACAGCCAGAATTAAAATATAAATATACAAATATAGAATATCCTAGTTAAAATTAATTAAAATCATTAAATAGTTTTGGCCGAATTTTAAAACCCAAAATTAAAACCCAATTTAAAATCAAATAAAAAAAAAATCACATTTGTCAAAAATCGAAACGTACAATTTATTGATATCGCTGTCCCGGGAGACGCCAGAGTCGAAGAAAAAGAACTAGAAAAAAAATCACGAAATATCGCAACCTGGCCCATCGAAACTACGTGATTATGGACGAAACATGTGAGAGTGATACCCATTGTCATCGGGGCACTTGGTACCATGTCCAAGAATTTTACAAAACACTTAAAGAAATTGCAGCTTCCTGCAATAACACCAGCGGAACTGCAAATAACTGCGCTACTCGGAACATCGTACATTTTAAGAAGATACTTGGTTGATACCTAGGACGCTGGCAGCAACCCGTATCGACCATTAGCACCGGTCAATGGTATTTGTGATGCATTTTTGAATGTTCCGTTGACTGAGTTTCAGGTTTAATGAATAAAAGATAATAATATTAATAATCAGAATAGAGTCGAAAGCCACCTTGGAGGTCTTCTGGTCCAGCTCCCCACTCAAGCAGGAGACCCTGTACTGTTCAGGGCAAATGGATGTTCTCCTTAGTTCTAGGTTGCTTCTCTCCTTGATTAGTTTCCACCCATTGCTTCTTGTCCTCCCTTCAGGTGCTTTGGAGAATAGCTTGACTCCCTCTTCTTTGGGGCAGCCCCTGAGATACTAGAAGGCTGCTATCATGTCTCCCCTAGTCCTTCTTCTTATCAATCTAGACATACCCAGTTCCAGCAACTGTTCTTCATATGTTTTAGCCTCCAGTCCCCTCATCATCTTGGTTGCTCTTCTCTGCACTCTTCCCAGAGTCTCATCATCTTTTTTACATTGTGGCGACCAAAACTGGTTCAAGAACTTTTTGTATCCTGAGCTTATCTTCTTGGGTGTTGGCTGTTCCTGCCAGTTTAGTGTTGTAGAAGTTAGCACCCACCCCTCTTCTAGAAAATGAGATATTTTAGGAAATATTAAAAAGGACAGAATATTTCCCCTAAAAGGGAGGCAGAAACTCAGCCCCCCACCTTTATTATTATTATTATTATTATTATTATTATTATTATTATTATTATTATTATTATTATTATTATTATTATTATTATTATTATTAATATTTCTATGCCACCCACTCTCCGAGGACTCTGGGCGGCTTACAACAATCGACAGTATACTAAATAGCATATTGCCCCCAACAATCTGGGTCCTCATTTTACCCACCTCGGAAGGATGGAAGGCTGAGTCAACCTTGAGCCAGTGAGATTTGATCCGCTGAATCTGCTGAACTAGCAGTCAGCTGAAGTAGCTGCAGTACTGCACCCTAACCACTGCGCCACCTCGGCTCTTTGTCAATGGGCCATTAAGGCCTGGGCCAGTCTATTCTACATCACAAAGATCTACCTCCTTCAGGCAGAGCCATTTAATGGCCCTTAATGGCATCACCCAACAAGAGTCAACCAAGCTTAGCACACAGACAACCTACAAAGCTAGCCATGACCTCTGACAGCAACCAATCAGGATACTCTTCCTGTGCCCCAGGAAATTCAAAGCCAGAGAGGGTACAAAAAAAAAAAAACCCAGGGAGCATCTCTTCCCTTTTTTTCACCCAAGATCTCCAAGCCATGCGATCCTGGTCATCAATAAACCTTCTTTCCAAGCAACTTCCATGAATCCAGTGTCTTTCCCCCCCGCCACTTGGAACTGATCCAAATATTTCTTCCAACAGTGTCATCTGCAAATTTGACGATCTCCCCTTCTATTCCCTCATCTAAGTCGTTTAAGAAGACATTGAAGAGAACTGAGAGAGAGAGAGCTTGAGATGGAACCTTGCATTACCCCACGGCTTCCTTCATTCCATGTGGCTGCGCTACCATTAAGGACTGTATACAGGGGGTTCGCAGGGGTTCGGGAGAACCTCTAGCTAAGATTCTGTGCCGTTCGGAAAACCCCTAAATCCGACTCCTTGCTAGCCCTGCCCATCCCGCTCTGCCCCTCCCAGGAGTCCCCACGACAGTGGTGGGTTGCTCCCGGTTTGGACCGGTTCGTACGAACTGGTAGTAAAACCGGTGGGAGGCTCTGCCCACCACCTCGGATGTCATCATCAGTGATCTGCGCATGCGTAAAAGCTTCTGTGCACGTGCAGAAGCAAGGCGCGCGCGCGTGATCCGTTTGCGGACCGGTAGTAAAGGTAAGTAGAACCCACCCCTGCTCCACGTGGCCTGTTTTGGATGCAGGGAAGTGCAGGGCGCGCACGGAGGCTCGAGGAGGGCGAAAAACGGGCCTACCGGAAGTTCTGGCCTTCCGTTTCAGGAAGAAACGGACCTATTTCTGGCCTCCAGAGGGCCTCCGGAGCCTGGGGAGGTCGTTTTTGCCCTCCTGGAGGCTCAAGGAAAGACTCCGGAACCTGGGGAGGGCAAAAAGGGCCCGCCCGCCATAGGTGCAGGAGGCTGAGTAGGCCACACCCACCATAACCACGCCCACCCAACAACCGGGCAGAGAATTTTTGAAGCCCACCCCTGGCTATATAGGATAGGGGACAGAACAAGCCATCCCTTTGAAAAAGCTGGGATCAAGCAGGTTCCTCTGAGCTAATTAGTTCTTCTAAAGCTAATTTCCAGGGGCATCTGCAGAGGGGTCAAAAAAGTCAAGATGGCAACCTCAGCAGCGCAGTGATCACAGTCATACAAGTCATGGTCTCCACTTTCGGACCTTCATGGAAATGGAAGTTGGACCTTAAAGAAGCAGGATAGGAGAAGTGGGGTTTTCTTTTCGAACTTTGCTGTTGGAGAAGACCCCGAGGGAAGACCACGGATGGTCAAGAAATCCACCCAAAGTGGTGGATCGTTGAACTAATCCACTCCAAATTCTCACTTGAGGCTCAGGTTAAGCTACTTTTGGACTCACAATGTGAAAATGAGCCGAAATCTCTTCGAAAGAGGCCTTGATGAGCAGCAGAAGAGGAGTCAAGTTCCATTGACGATGGGATCACCATTGGAAGATCTGAAAGATCAGCTGGGACAGATCCTCCTGGAGGAAACCTTTCTACATTAAGAGTCAACACTAACTTGATGGCATATAATCAATTCATCAGTGGGGAGGAGGAGGAGGTGGAGGTGGGGAGGAGACTACCTTCCCTTCCTTCCTTCCTTCCTTCCTTCCTTCCTTCCTTCCTTCCTTCCTTCCTTCCTTCCTTCTCTTTTTCTATTCTCCATTTCTCTTTTCTTCCTTTCAGCCCCTTCTTTCCTTTCTTCTTTCCTCACTCCCTCCTTCCCACTGCCCTTTCTTTCCTTCCTTCTTCCCTCCCTCCTTCCTTTTCATATATCTCCTTCCTTCGTTTCATTCTTCCATCTTCCCTCCTCTTTTCTTTTCTCTTCCTCTTCTCTTTCTTTCTGCCCCTTCCTCCCTCCCTCCCTCCTTTTCTTGTCTCCTTCCTTCCTTCCTTCCTTCCTTCCTTCCTTCCTTCCTTCCATGCATCTTTGCATCCATTCATTCATTCTAACTCCTTCCTTCCTTCCTTCCTTCCTTCCTTCTTCTCTTCTCTTCTCTTCTCTTCTCTTCTCTTCTCTTCTCTTCTCTTCTCTTCTCTTCTCTTCTCTTCTCTTCTCTTCTCTTCTCTTCTCTTCCCCTCTCCTCTCCTCTCTTTCTTTCTGGCCCTTCCTTCCTCCCTCCCTTCCTCCCTCTTTAACTGACTTCCTTCCAACAGGATAAAGACCACGTACTAAAGTTTTGTCCTAGATAATTCTAGCATGAAATCCTGATTCGATTTTGAAAAAACGACAACCCCATATTGTAACATTCTGATCTGCCCCATCGTAGGAGACTGCAGGCACGGAGGGACAAATTTTCCAAACAGGGTTTGTAACGACTTCAGCCTTACACCCTGAATGCTGGCTTGACGTTTCAGCCTCCTATGGAACCCACGGTTGAGAAATAATGTGGGAGGAGTATAATATTTTGTGCATCTTTACGTATGTATGCATGCATTTCTGTTCAGCCAGGTGGCTTTTTCCTTTATTGAAATCTTGTTACCCCTTTGGAAATTTGCCTAGCTTTATCTGCTTCTCAGCATCCGTTTCACAAGGGAAATAGTAAATACACCCAAGCAATAAAGTCGGAGTAATAAAGAGCAAATCCCGGCAATCTACATATATTTTATAGGAAAATAAAATAAAGATGTTATCTCACTTTGTATCTTTACCCATAAAGTAAAGTATCGCCCTGAATTTGGCGATCGGCCAAACAGTGTCGACTGGCGGCCCCCAGGGGGAGAGCCTTCTCTGTGGGGGCACCTACCATCTGGAAGGAGCTTCCCCCGGAGATACGGAGGATCCCGGATCTGCGCACGTTTCGTCGTGCTCTCAAAACATTTTTATTTCAGCAGGCTGGCCTGGCCTAACTCTCCCTTTTAAATTTTTAAATCGTTTAATTTGTTTTATAAATTGGGTGTTTTAAATTTGTTTTCGGCCAAAATATTTAATAATTTTAATGGACTTTTAAATGTTTGTATTTTATCTGTATTTTATCTTGGCTGTTCACCGCCCTGAGTCCTCCGGGAGTAGGGCGGTATAGAAATTTGATTAAATAAATAAATAAATTGAGAGACATTCTTGTCTTAATTTCTCAGCCTTTCTCTCTTTGCAACTTTCACAGGGAAGACCTGCAACTAGGACCTTTCTCACTGGGAGGCGGGTGCGAATCAGGTGATGATTGATGGGGCCACAATGGCGCACAAACAGTGGACACAGCATCGTCATGTCTTGTACCATCTTCAACTTTTGTGATGACCCAGGACAAGCCCCGAAGTCAACACAATAGTTCAAACTTCCCTTTATTGCTCCAACTTTCCCCCAAACGCTCCCAGAGCGTTTATGGCAAAGTCCCAGAGCCAAGCATTCTCTCTCTCTCACACACACACAAACAGCAGCCTCTGGCTGCGAGGAGTCCAGCAAGGAAGAGCCTTGGTAGTACAGTGGTTTAATGCACCCTGTTATTAACACAGCTGCCTGCAATTTCTGCAGGTTCGAATCTCTCCAAGGCTCAAGGTCGACTCAGCCTTCCATCCTTTCTAAGGTAGGTAAATTGAGGACCCAGTTTGTGGGGGCAATAAGCTGACTTTGTATAAATATACAAAAGGATGAAGGCTATTGCTTAACGCATTGTAAGCTGCCCTGAGTCTCCGGAGAAGGGTGGCATATAAATCAAATTAAAAAAAAAAAAATGCTGTTAGCATAATGGCTTCAAAGCAAGAAGTCCAGCGAGGCAAAGGAACAAAGTAATGAGTCCACAAAGCAAGGAATAAGGCAAGACGTCTAGCAAACTCCAGACGTTGGCAACGGCACACAAAACTCCACAAATTTAACGTTTGTTCCTGACAAACGCCCCTCCCCGCAGCGTCTCCTTAAGTCTCAGTCCCCAGGTGTGCCTTGTGAAGAGGGGCCTGGAGCTCTCTTCCCGAGTTGTCGGGTCGGCTTGCGCTGTTCTCGCCTCCTCTCCATTCTCCGTGCTCGGGGATCAGGAGAGGGCGGTCCTTGCTCATCGCCTGAGCTTTGTCGCTCTTCATCTCCACTGCCTGCCCTCTCTCGGTTGTCCTGCTCCCGTTCCTCCCTGTTGGCAAGCTGTCCCAAGCGCAAGGGACCCGGGACTACCTCCTTGACCTCTATTGACCCCAGCTCCAGCTTTTCGTCCTTTGCAGACTTAGGCTCCAACGCGGCCATGACATCTCCCTTCCCTTCCCAACTTCCAACTATACCTTGTCAGAAATAGCTATCGGAACTATCATCAGGGCTTCATTTTTCCTCTTCCCTCCTCATCCTTATTTCCTTTCGTTTTGTGACTTTTCGGTACAGGCAGAGAAAAAAGAAAACCACACCGTTTGCTTTTCATTACAGGTAGTCCTCAACTTACGACTGCAATTGAGCCCAACATTTAGTGAGAAATTCGCGAGGTGAGTTTTGCCCCGTTTGACGACTTTCCTTGCCTCGTTTGTTAAGCGAATCACTGCCGTTCTTAAATTAGTCACACGGGTTGTTAAGCGAATCTGGGTTTCCCTGTCGACTTTGCTTGTCAGAAGGTCGCAGAAGGGGATCACGTGACCCTGGGACTGTCAGCGTTCCAGAAAAACCCCAACTCCAAGTAAAGACGCAGAAGCAAACATTTTTCCAAAGTTCTCTTTACTAGAATAAGCAAACTGGCACATCTGGGAAAACCCGAATCTGAAAAGCCCGGGTTTCCTTCAGTAAGTCAAAGCTCCCAAAACAATCCCCCTTTCCCCCAGTCGATCACATGCTCCAATCAACGTCCGTTCCATCTCGATCCAGCCCCCTGACCACTCCTTCTCCAGATGCTGGATCGCCCTGACCTTGACTGATGGGAAGAATGCTATTATGTCTACTAACAACCCCTCTCCTTAATCCCCCCTCCTACTTCCCCACACGAGAGAAGATGGCAGCATTGAAGCTTCTGGCCTAATATGGCTTCCAAAGCTGACAGGCGGCCCCCCTTGCAGAAAGAACCACATCCTGAAAAATAAAGCAGACAAAACACACCAAAGAAGGGGTTAACACCATGCACCAGACCCCTTAACCCCCTCTCCCCCCCCCATGACTGTCATAAATGTGAGGCAGTTGTCCAGCATCCAAATGTAAATCATGTGGCCATAGGAATATTGCAACGGTCATAAGTGTGAAAAATGGTCATGTCACTTTTTCCAGTGCTGTTACCTTCGAGACTGACTTCTGCCACCAATAGCCTCCCACCGGCCAGTTCGCTCCCACAGAGAGGGTCTCCTCAGGGTGCCATCGGCCAAGTTATGTCGGCTGGCGACACCCAGGGGGAGGGCCTTCTCTGTGGGAGCCCCAGCCCTATGGAACGAACTGCCCCCGGAAATACGTAAGATCTCCGACCTCCGGGTGTTTCGCTGCGCACTGAAGACCCTGTTGTTCCGCCAGGCAGGGCTATCAACATAATAATTTTAAATTGGGGTATTTTAAATTTTCGGGGTTTTAAATCGGGCCAAATCTATTTAATTATTTTAATTTTTAATTTAATTGTGTTTTTAAATTGGCTGCACACCGCCCTGAGTCCTTCGGGAGAAGGGCGGTATAGAAATAAAATTATTATTATTATTATTATTATTATTATTATTATTATTATTATTATTATTATTATTATTATTATTATTATTATTATTATTATTTTGAATAATCACTAAATAAAACTGTTGTAAGTCATGAACTACCTATATTACTAATATCTAGTCTCTTTATCCTGTCCTGACCCACACATGATCCATCATAAGGTTCATCCCAAAACCCTCACTTGTGACCCACATCTGACCCATCTCAAGACCCTCAACTGATGTATCCTCCCCATCACAAGACCTACCGACCACACCAGTGGTGGGTTGTTGCTACTGGTTCACCCCGGTTCGGGCGAACCGATAGCAGCCGCTATGGGAGGCACCACCCACCAGCCTGGACACTTCTGCGCATGTGCAGAAGTGTTGTGCGTGAGAACGCGAGTGCACCCACGAGCGAACCGGTTGCGACGGGATTTGAAATCCACTACTGGACCACATGAAGCCTTTCCAAGTAGAAGAACATCAATAATGACTTCCCCTACTCTCTTGTTCTGTCCCAGCCTTAGCAGAAGCAAGTGCTCTGCCCCAGGTACGGACCCCAAAGAACGCAGCACACACAAAGTCTGTACAAACTTTAGTTTACTAAATTAAATCAGTCTTTTTCAAACAAAAGGCTGTTAATTAACTTTCTTAACAGCCTACAAGAATCCAAAGAATAAATAATCGTAATCTTACTGTTGCAATATTTTCAGGATCAGACTCAATAATAATAATAAGAGTTAGAGGTTTAAATATATTTCTCTTTAATGATAACAGGCATTCTATATTCACTGAATATTCACAGATAGAAGCAAGGAAAATGGTGAGGGTGGCTCCTTATATATACAAGGGGCGGAGCCAAGAATGGGAGTGGTGAATTATGAATACATTAGGATCCAAAGAATAAGTTAACCCCCGATGTCCCATATATACACTATTTACACATTAGGGAATAAGGCATTTACATCTGACAAATCCCCCTCTAAATGCCGGTTCGCTATACAACACCAATTACATTCAGATTCAGGACAATATAAGACATATAATTTAGAAGTTAAATATTTGTGCTGTTTAGAAGGTAAAGGCTTCGTCAATATGTCAGCTAATTGTTCAGAAGTATCACAATGCACTGCTTTGATAAATCCATCTTGAGACAATTGTCTCACATGCTTAAATTTTATATCTATATGCCTGGATCTTTGCCCAATGGCATCGGATCTGGATATTTCAATGGCTGCTTTATTATCTTCATGCATAACAAAAGGCAAAGCAGGTTTTTTCCAGACATCTGAAATCAAGTCATTAAACCATACAAGGTTATTCGCAGCTTTGGACAAACAAACATATTCCGCTTCTGTGGTTGAAGTAGCTACCAGTTCTTGTTTACCAGTGTACCAGTAAATTGGACAATCATTTAATAGAAAAATATAACCAGAAGTGCTCTTTCTGCATGATATATCTCCAGCCCAATCCGCATCTGCGTAACAGGTAAGTTTTGGTTCCTTGTCATTATTAGGTTCTAATACTAAGCAAAAGTCTAATGTACTTTTCAGATATCTTAGAATTCTTTTGACAGCTTCCCAATGGTACATAGTTGGTTTACTAACATGTCTTGACAATAAATTGAGTGGTAATGCAATATCTGGTCTGGTCCAATTAGATATATAAAGAAGTGAACCTATGACTGATCTATAAAATGTATTATCCTTGAATTCAGGGGAAGACTCATCAGTGTTTCTAAGGAAATCAGTTTGCATAGGAGTGTCACACGGTTTGGCATTGTTTAAATTGCATTTGTTTAGAAGTTCAATGATCTTATCTTTCTGAGTAAGTTTGAATCCCCTTTTAGTTTTGTTAATTTGTACACCAAGGTATTTGTTTACTTTACCTAGAGATTTTAACGAGAAATGTTCGTTTAGCTTATTTACAAAGGTTTCCCTTTTCTCTTTGTGTTTACCAATATATAAAATATCATCCACATAAATTAATACAAATTCAATGTGATCATCACTCTTTTTTACAAAGAAACAATTATCAGCAGTGGTAGCGTTGAAATCCATGGTCTTAAGTACCTTTACTAAGCAATCGTACCATCTTTTGCCAGATTGCTTTAATCCGTATAGACTCTTGTTCAATAGCCAAATTTCATTCTTATTAGTGTATTGACTGTGTGGTGCTCTTACATATATTTCCTTATCTAGTTTTGCGTGTAAATACGCAGTCTGTATGTCATATTGAAATACATCAAGATTGAGTGCAGATGCCACTACTAGGGCTGTTTTAACACTCTCTGTTCTCACTGTGGGGGAGTATGTGTCAGTATAGTCCTCTGGATACTTTTGCGCATAACCTTGTGCAACCAATCTAGCTTTGTATAGAGTATTGCCTCCTTCTAGATTCTTAATTTTATAAATCCACCTGGTACCTATGATTGTTTTATCCTTAGGTGCAGTCGCAGGTGTGAATACATTTAATCCTTGCAAACTTTCCATCTCTTTTTTCATAGCTAGTTCCCATTTTTCTTTTTCTTCACACGGGAGTTTTAATACTTCCTCATATGTATTAGGTGTTATTTGTTCACCATCCATATGCATTATGTAATCTCTATATTTATTTGGTATTTGATTTCTACTGTTTCTAATAGCTCTTTCAGGTTTGCTGTGGTTGTCATGCAAATATCTTGCTTCCTTTTTTGTTAATGTGTCTGTCTTTATTTTGTGCTGACTATTTGTCCAAGTTTTGGTTTTGTTTTTATTTTTGTTGATCTTTTGATTTTCTATTGTTTCTTCCTCACAAGATTTTGTAACTTTGCATTTATTTGGAAATATTTCATTAAGATGTAATTTAGACCAATTGGCTTGTTCATGGAACACAGCTGTTCTGGAGACTATAAATTTGTTATTATTATCAATGAATCTGTACCCTTTGGTGCCAGTTTCATATCCCATAAATCTTAATCTTCTGGATACGTTTTCTCCCTTTCTTCTTAACTGCTTAGGTATGTGTACGTCTGCAGTGACTCCAAATATGTGCATGTGTGCTAATTTGGGTTTCCTATTATACATCACCTCATATGGTGTTTTATTCACAATACTGGACCAGGTTCTATTTTGGGTGTAATTTGAATAATGTAAGGCTTCTGACCAAAATTGTTTGCCTAAACCAGCATCCTCTAATGTGCATCTAATCATGGTTTGTAGTGTGGAATTCTTTCTCTCTGCAATCCCGTTTTGGAACGCAGAAAATGGACTAGACGTGAAATGTAGCATTCCTCTATCCTTTAACCATTGGGAGAATTCTTTAGACATGAATTCACATCCCCTATCTGTCATAATTTGTTTTATTCTGATATTGTGTTGTGTTTCTATGCGTTTGTAGAATTCCTTAAATTTCTGAAAGGTTTCATCCTTGTGTTTTAATGTGTAAACAAAACCATAGCGACTGTAATCGTCTACTATTGTTAGGAAGTAACGTTTTCTATAAGTGATTGATGGAGTTAATGGACCAACTAAGTCCATATGTACTAAGTCAAAAATTTTGTTAGTTGATCTGCTGGATTTTTTTTGGCCTGGGACTAGTTTTTAGTTTAGTGGATTTACATACTGAGCATTCCAAATAATTTTCACAATTTTTTATTTTGACACCTTCTGCGTGTTCAGTCATTTTTTGCACTACAGGAAAACTTGCATGTCCTAACTTCCTATGTAAGATGTGAGCACACTCATCATGAATTGGTTTACCTATTCTTGGTTTCTTCTCATTGTGTGTATTTGCGTGATCATGAGATATTTTACATTCATCATTATCACTGTTACTAACATTTTCATCATCTGCCTCATTATGATCTTCCATATTTGAATCAATGTTATGTAACCATCTTTCTTTTGTTATCAGATAGGGTAGACCTCCTTTAATCATCACAGTGCCTACATTTGTTTTGTCCTTCTCTAAAATTGCTTTTCCCTTTGAGAAAACTATATTGATGTCAGAATCTCTGCTTAGTTTTATGGCACTTAGTATGTTATGGGGTATTTCAGGAATTAACAATACCCCCTCTATTTTTCCTAGACCAGGCAATGTCACATTTCCTCTGCCTAAAACTTGAACCTTTTCTTGATTAGCTACCTTTATTACAAACTTATCTTCTGTAAATGAAGACAATATATTCTTGTTATTAGTGGTGTGATTGGTTGCCCCAGAATCAATAAGCCAATTATTGTTCTCATTTTGTTGTGTTTTAGTGTTGTCTTGTTTATTTAGTCCATTCAGTGAACCAGATTTTCTCTCTTTTGAATTTTCTCTACCCCCTCTACTTTCTCTGTAATTTGGTGGGCTTCTATATTTATGTCTATCTGTGGAAGACTGTCTATAATTGTACTTGCTCCTATATTCAGGCCTATGTCTCTCCTTTGAGATTCTGGGACAGTCTCTTCTGCTGTGTTCCCTGGACCCACAATTGTGGCATTTAAAAGCTTCATTATATTTTTCTTGGAAAGCTACTTTCCTAAAAGATTTGTGTTCTGTGTGATTACTGGAACGATTTTTTCTTGAATTGTCTTCTGCTATCAATTTGTTAGATAGACTTTCTATGGATAAATATCCTAGATTGATGGTGTCTAAGTGTGACATAAAACTATCCCATGATGAATCAAGTGAATTGATAATAACACTTTTCATTGTTTGATCTGAAATCACTTCCCCCCTCAAATGCAGCTCAGCTCTTATTTTGTTTAGAGATATCAAATGCTCACTTATGGAAACCCCTGGTTTTACTCTGGAAGAAAAGAAATCCTTAGACATTCTTGTAGTGGTAGCTACACTATCGCTGTGAAACAGATTAAACATGCATTGGATTATTTCTGAGACAGTTAGGTTTGGTTTGATGCTATGATACATTGCAGGAGACACGCTAGATATTATTAGGAAAAATGCTCTATGATGTAAACAATCTATTTTTAAAGTCCAAGGTCTTCTTGGAGGACTAGTGATAAAGAATAATAAATTTTCTTTCATAAAGACAACCTGAAGCTGTTGATACCACTCTTGCAAATTAATGCCATCAACTCTAAGTTTTGGGAAGTCACTGGGTAAGTTTCCCACATTATTTTGTCCATTACTTACAACCTGAGGTAGTCCGTGGTCTCGCAAGTGCAGGAAATTACAAAACGGCATGGGGATGCTCGCAACGAGTCTGCGCGGTTCTCTGGCCAGTTCAAGTCTTTCGGGACCGTCTACGTAGTTTCGCACATGCGCGTTGCTCATTTCTTCTTTGGCGTCGTTGTGGAAGGTTCTCTCCATTTCAGCTCGCTCGCTCCGCTCCTCTTCAGACGAGTCGGTCTCTGGCTCGGTTTTAGGAGTTCTAATGGCGGCGACTGCTCTTCTCTTTCTTTTGTGTGCGTTGGTACTTGATCCGGTCTGCGGTGTAGGGCGGAATCGGCATGGCTCTCTGGGCTCGGGTGTCGTCGCTTTCGAAGTCAGGATGGAAGCGTGCAGGTCTTGAGTTATCGGTTTGTTCTCTTGCTTCTTCGTTGGCGCTTTGGAAATTTTTAATTTTGGCCCAAATGCAGCAAAAAGCGTCTTCATTGCTGACTTTACTTGGGATTTTGTTAAATCGTCTTCACTTTCTGATTCTGGTTCTTCTGAAGAGTTTGAATCTTCCTTATCACTTTCGTTATCGGATAACGTTTTTCGCGCCAGAAATTTTGAACTGAGCATTTTGATTGGCTCTGCTTCGCTCCCTTTGGAGGCTTGTTGAAACCAAGATGGCTGCCATTCAAAATTTCGCGCGGGATCACATCTTTTCTTTTTCATAACGACTTTCTCTGTAGTCATATCACTCACAGTTTTTTGATCTTTGGGTTTCTCTTTAGCGATGTTTTTCTCTCTCGCTGCTCCGCTGTTCTTCAGCATTTCTTGGAGATTCGCGATGAGGCTTTCATCGTTCTTCTGGCTTTTTAATAGCTTCAATATCTCTGACCTGAGTTCGTTATTTTCTATTTCGATTTCCTCCTGGTCATTATTTTCATTTATTAGTTCTTCTTCTTCAGTGGTGTATTCTTCGGATTCTCTCGAAATCGCGTTTGTGGATTCGTTGATTATTTCTTGTTCAGTTTCTATTTCTTTGCTGTAGGCCCTGGTGTTGGGCCTATCTTTCTTAGACATTTTTAAGTATTTATTGAGTCAATTAACCATCCTCTGCTACCAGCTTGTTGCAATATTTTCAGGATCAGACTCAATAATAATAATAAGAGTTAGAGGTTTAAATATATTTCTCTTTAATGATAACAGGCATTCTATATTCACTGAATATTCACAGATAGAAGCAAGGAAAATGGTGAGGGTGGCTCCTTATATATACAAGGGGCGGAGCCAAGAATGGGAGTGGTGAATTATGAATACATTAGGATCCAAAGAATAAGTTAACCCCCGATGTCCCATATATACACTATTTACACATTAGGGAATAAGGCATTTACATCTGACACTTACTATGGTTGACAGAAAGCCCAGAAGCAGTTTGCAGAGAACTAAGATCAAGACGCGAAGGAGAGGGAATGAAGTTGTTCCCTGCAAATTGCCTCAGTCGTCATCCTTCCTTAAATAGGCTAAGGGAGTGGCCAATTATCCCCAAGCCTTACTCTCGAGGAGACCTGCTCCTGAGAAGCCACTCCTGCCTTTTGGCAGCTCTGCGTGCCCGTGCATCGAGAAGAGGCTCCTCCTCTTTGTCCTCTTCACTTATGGAAGCTTCTGGAGGTTCTGAAGGTCCTGGCTGGATCCCCGCCTCTTGCACCACATCTTCTCCAGCCTCCTCATTGTCCAACTTGAGTGCCAGCTGCACAGGCTGCTGAGGCAGCACCACACCAGCCTCCTCGCTGTCGGAATCAGCTACTAGCTGCACAGGCCGCTGACGAGCCACAACAGCAAGAAACAGACTCCTTGTCACGAAAAACCCCTCTTTATTTACCGCTTGTGAATTAATTGCATTCACCCACCTTGCAATAATTGCAAGGCCGTGAGCTCCCAGACGAAAGGCTGCAAATTAAGTTCTGGCAAGCAGTCTTTGTGGCACGAAACACAATGAGCAAAATCTTCAGAAATACGAACGGTTGTCTCCTACGACCACCACTCCTCTTTCCTTGTGCTTATTCCCCAGCCAGGGAGGGGCCATTCAGCATCCATGTGTGCTTTGCTTCCCGAGTCAACTCCTTGTCCTCCGTTGCTCACCTCTCCTAACTGCTCTGCGCATATGTGCATCTGGAACAGGCCCCAGCTGTTCTTCCTCCTCACTCATCTCAGCCTCCAAAGGCAGCTGCCTCTCCGGTGGCTGGGAAATGTCGGACGACCCTGGCTCTATCTCTGCGTCTGACACAGAGCATCCATCAGAGCCTTCCCCAGACTCCAGAACTGGGCCCCCAACCTCCTCATCATCCAAGTCTGCTGGCAGCTGGCGGGCCACAACAACTCTGCTGATGATATAACTTAGCCCGGTAACGAAACGTTCGGAAAACAACCCACAAGCCCAGAGAACAAACCTCCATCTCAGGGTGAAATCCAGCAGGTTCTGACAGGTTCTGGAGAACCGGTAGTGGAAAGTTTGAGCAGTTCGGAGAACCGGCAAACACCACCTCTGGCTGGCCCCAGAGTGGGGAGGGAATGCGGATTTTGCAGTATCCTTCCCCTGCCACACCCACCAAGCCACACCACACCATACCACACCACACCACGCCCACAGAAATGGTAGTAAAAAAAAATTGGATTTCACCACTGCTCTATTCTATACCTTCATCCTCTCCCCCGAGCTACAGATATTCGCCCCCATTGCAAAAACAGGAACTCTCTGGCAATTATCGATTATATTCAACCCCTTTCTGAAAACCTAGAAGAATGTTTGAACAAATTATCCCCAAAGCAGCAGAACTGGAAAATCGAATGGCAAACAAGGAAAACACGGGGTCGTGGCAGAAAAAATCTCTTAATTTTGTCTGTTGGGACAGAATAGAAGAAGGGGGGAAGATCTCTCTCTCTCTCTCTCTCTCTTTCTCTCTCTCTCTCTCTCTTCCTCCTTAGTTTTTAAAGGCCATTTTCTTTTCTGCAGTTAGGGAGGCCTCCAGGTACCGCAAGGAAAAAAAAAATGGCAAAAATTAAAGGTCATTCTTGCAAAAAAGGTAATAGGAATCATTAATTTTAGGCAGCTGGGCTTTGCGAGGCATGACATAGGTGGGACGTGAATCTTTGCATGGGACGATTTTAATTTTGCTGGAATGGAGTTCGTCCTCGACTTACGACCCCAAAGGAGCCCAACATTTCTGCTGGTAAGCAAAACAGGGAGAGGGCTCGCAACTTGGGCGTCCTCCTGGACGCACGGTTGTCTTTAGAAGAGCATATGACGGCCGTGGCCAGGGGGGCTTTTTATCAAGTCCGCCTGATTCGCCAGTTGCGTCCCTTTCTGGATCGGGACTCCTTATGCACGGTCACTCATGCCCTCGTCACCTCCCACCTGAACTACTGTAATGCTCTCTACATGGGGCTCCCCTTAAGGAGCACCCGGAGGCTCCAACTAGTGTAGAATGCGGCCGCGCGGGGGATTATGGGAGCGATGGGGCGCTCCTATGTGACACCCCTCCTGCGCGAGCTGCACTGGCTCCCGGTGGTCTTCTGGGTGTGCTTCAAGGTGTTGGTTACCACCTTTAGAGCGCTCCATGGCTTAGGGCCGTGATGGCGAACCTATGGCATGGGTGTCACAGGTGGCACGTGGAGCCATATTAGTGGGTATGCGAGCTCAGCTCCGCACGCACGCGTGCACCAGCCAGCTGATTTTTGGGCCTTCTGGGCCCACCAGAAGTCAGGAAACACACTGTTTCTGGCCTCCGGAGGGCCTCTGGGGGGCTGGGGAAGGCCATTTTTGCCCTCCCCAGGCTCCTAGAAAGGCTCTGGAGCCTGGGGAGAGCAAAAAATGGGCCTACCGGGCCCACTGTGCCATCACATGCCAAAAGCGGGGGGAGCACGGGGAGGGCAGGGCACATAGAATTATGGATGTGGGCACGCGTGCATGTGACCCCACCGCGCTCCCCCCACTTTTGGCAAAAAGGTTAGCCATCACTGGCTTAGGGCCTGGGTACTTAACGGTGTTTTAAATTTATTGGGCCAAAATTTGTTTAATTCTTTTTTTTAAAAAAAAAAAATTAAAGTTTGTATGTGATGTTTTTATTCTTGGCTGTTCAACGCCCTGAGTCCTGTGGGAGGAGGGCGGTATAAAAATCTAATTAAATAAATAAATAAATAAATAAATAAATAAATAAATAAATAAATAAATAAATAAATAAATAAATAAGAGCCTTGGTAGTACAGGGGTTTAAGGCACCCTGTTATTAAGCTGGTTATTAAGACCAGCTGCCTGCAATTACTGCAGGGTTCGAATCTCGCCAAGGCTCAAGGTTGACTCAGCCTTCCATCCTTTCTAAGGCGGGTAAAATGACCCAGTTTGTGGGGGCAATAAGCTGACTTTGTATAAATATACAAAAGGATGAAGGCTATTGCTTAGCACATTGTAAGCCGCCCTGAGTCTTCGGAGAAGGGCGGCATATAAATCAAATTAAAAAAATCAATCAATCAATCAATGCGAGTTGTGCTGCATTTTTACGATCTTTTTTTTTTTTGCCACCGTCGTTAAGCGAGTCACTGCAGTTGTTACGTAAACCATGCGGTTGTTCTGGCTTCTCCGTGGAATTTTGTTTGTCAGAAGGTCGCAGAAGAGAGTCACATGACCCCGGGATTTTATAACTTGCCTCCAAAAATTGTGGCTGGTCCAACACCGGAAGTTTACATTGGAAAGCCATTTGTCTGAAATGGTGTAGGGTTTCCTGCTCTGAGCAAGGAGGTTGGACTAGAGGACCTCTAAGGGCCCTTCCAACGCTGTTGTTCTGTTGTTGTCATAAATACAAGTCAGTGAGCAAGCGTCTGAATTTTGATAGTGTGGCCATGGGATGGTGCAATTGTCGTAAGTGTGAAAAACGGCCCTCAGTCCCTTTTTTTCAGTGCTGTCGTAACTTCAAACGGTCACTAAATGATTGGTTCTAAGTCGAGGACTACTGAATGATACAGAGGTGGGTTTCAGCAGGTTCTGACCAGTTCTGGGAAACCGGTAGCGGAAATTTTGAGTAGTTCGGAGAACCGGTAGTGAAAAATTCTGCCTGGCCCCGCCCCCATCTATTCTCTGCCTCCTAAATCCCAGCTGATCGGGAGGAAATGGGGATTTTGCAGTATCCTTCCCCTGCATTGGGGAGGTAATAGAGCTTTTACAGTATCCTTTCCCTGCCACGCCCACCAAGCCACGCCCACCAAGACATGACATGCCCACCAAGCCACACCCACAGAACCGGTAGTAAAAAAATTTGAAACCCACCACTGGAATGATAATACTCCGGTGATTGATTGTGTTAAGGATATTCTTGGCTCATAACCGATGTTGTGGGTTATTGAGCAGAGCACCCTTTGAGTAAACGCATGAAAAGCGACTGGGAGTGGTTGTGAACAATCACAGTCAACATACAAACACACTGAGTTGTTGTAATTTTTTACTTTTAGAAAGAAGTAAAGCAAAGTCCCAAAACAATCCAAGTCATACACAGATAAGACGAGAGTTAAAAGATCAATCCAGGGATATTTCAAGTACAAAGTCTTCTTACCAGTTGTAGTCATACACAATAAAACAGTTCTTCTTGAGTTTCAAAACAGGAACAAGTTCAATATCAAAACATTCAATAAATAGTAGAAAGCAACATGTAGCTATGATCAAACAGTGATCACGCAGAGAGATCGGGTAGAGAGTTACAGCAAATAAGCAGGTAAAATGGTGTAGTATCCACACAAGCCATGATCCTGACTTCCCTTAAGTACATTGGCTACAGAGCTTAGCCAATCAGGATACAGGATGATGCAATACAGTCTTAAAGCAATATAATACCTTTCTGACTGCAAACATACATTGTTGGTTTATATATTGCCTGACCAACTAGTTAGACAAATAACCATTTCCTAACAGATTGAATCATTTCTCCTTTGATTGATTCCATTTATGCATCCGTGATTGAGTCACTGACAATCTCAGTTCTCAGCCCATATCAGTTGTTCAGGTAGTCCTCGACTTACGACCACAATCGAGCCCAAAATGTCCGTTGTTAAGTGAGACAGTTGTTAAGTGAGTTTTCCCCCTTTTACGACTTTTCTTGCCACCGTTGTTAAGTGAATCACTGCAGCGGTTCAGTCAATCACACGGTTGTTAAGAGAATCTGGCTCATCAGAAGGTCGCAAAAGGGGATCACATGACCCCCCCCCGGGACACGGCGACCGTCATAAATATGAGCCAGTGGCCAAGCGCCTGAATTTTGGTTATGTGGCCATGGGGATGCTGCGACGGTCGTAAGTCTGAAAAACAGTCGTAAATCACTTTTTCCGGTGCCGTTGTAACTTTGAACGGTCATTAAACGAACTAAGTCGAGGACTTCCTGTAACCAGACATCCCGATGGGCTGAAGCCAATATAAAATATTCCACCTTGAATAAAAAGCATCTCTGATTATGTTCTCCTGCGGTTTTCCTTTCTTTCCCCCTTTTTTAAAAAAATCATCTTTATCAAGTGATTTTTTCAGAGAGTAAAAAAAATATAAAAAATCGAAAGATTAAAAAGGAGGAAAAGAAAGAAGGGAGGAGCGCTAGGAAGGAAAACAAACCTGTAAACTAAACTAAAACTAAAGGAATCCAAACGTCTTCCAATCTCCTTTTCAGCAAATAATTAGAATTTTATCGCCTTTCTTCCCTTTTAGATACGATATCAGCTCCCTCGGCAAATCTACATTCCTCTTCATCTTCAAATCCATAAATTACCATATCATTTGTTTTTTGTTTTTCTTTCCGTACAGTATACGTTTTTCAGTCGTGCAGGAAAGTTTTTTTTTCTTATTTATTTCCCGTAGCAGATATACCTCGGTTTTGCAATTTCTGCAATTTCTGACATTTTCATTACCCCTTCTTCCATTGTGTCGATTTGATTATCCTTCCGTTGTCGAGAATACAATAATTTTGCGGCGGTTTCCATGTACAAATTCAGCCTGCCGTGAGGGGGTTTATTATTATTTTTTTTTCATTCATTTGTCCATAAGTCCCAATAAAAAGATTTCTGGGTCCTTTGCCCTTTTAATCTTGAAAATTTCTCCACCATCTTAATCTCAAACCAAACAGGCCCAGATTTTAATCTTTACAATCCTTTGCGTCCTTCCGCAGAGGTTTGCTAAGACAACCGGGCTTTCCTTAATTCAAAAGAGGCGAGGACACAGTTACAGGCAGTCCTCGACATATGACAATTTCGTTTAGTGACCGTTTAAAAAAAAACAACGGCGTTGAAAAAAGGGACTTATGACCGTTTTTCACGCTTACAATTATTGTAGCGGCGTGGTGCGGTGCAGTGGTGGGATTCAAATCAATTAACAACTGGTTCTCTGCTCTAATGACTGGCTGGGTGGGCGTGGCCATGATGGGCGTGGCCATGGGGGTGACAGACAGCACTTGGCCTCCTGCATCCCGCTGGGAGCGAAAACAGGCTGTGAAGGGCCCATTTTCCACTTCCCCGGGCTCTGGCGACTCTCTGGAGGCTGGAAATAGGCCCATTTTCGCCCTCCATGAGCCTCTAGGAGGCCCGTTTTCCACTTTCCCGGACTCCACGCGCCCCCTGCACTTACCTGGATCCAAAACGGGCCATGTGGTGACTCCTGGGAGGGGGTGGGACGGGGCGGGGCCAGCTGATCTTCGGAACTACCAGTTCGCCGAACCGGACATAAAATTAACATCCAGTTTGCCCAAACTGGTCTGAACCGGCTGAATCCCACCTCTGATGTGGTGGCCTAAAGGTGGAGCTCTCGCCTCACAATCAGAAGACTGTGAGTTCGATCCTAGGTAGAGGCAGATATTTCTCTCTCTGGGCACGATGAGAATATATCTACTGAATATAACTCTGTATTGGCAACAGGAAGGGCATTCGGCCAGTAAACACTCAGCTAGTTCCATTCAGTTGCCCAGACTCCACCCTGCAAGGGATTAAGGGCTGGTTAAACAATGATGATGGCAACCATTGTAGCGTTCCTGAGGTCACATGATCAAAATTCAGACCCTTGGCAACTGGTTCATATTTACGACAGTTGCAGTGTCCCGGGATCATGTGATCCTCTTTTGCGACCTTCTGACGAGCAAAGTCCATGGGAAAACCAGATTCACTTAACAACCGTGTCACTCACTTAGCAATGGCAGTGATTCACTTAACAACCATGTCACTCACTTAGCAATGGCAGTGATTCACTTAACAACCGGGTCACTCACTTAGCAATGGCAGTGATTCACTTAACAACCGGGTCACTAACGTAACCATTGCAGTGACTGGAGCAAGGAAAGTCGTAAAAATTTCTGTTCTTCACTGAGACATACGTTAAGTGAGTTTTGCCTCATTTTACAACATTTATTGTCCCAGTTGTTAAGTGAATCACAGCAGTAGTTTTTTTATTTATTTATTTATTTAAAAAAATACATCAAGAAAAAGAAATAGTCAAACAAATGATCGCGACAGGAACTTTACATGATATTTACACTTTCTACGGTATGTAGACTTCAGTCAGATTTAACAAATATTAAACATAATCCTGGTTATATTTGACTTTTTGGGCGTTTGTTGTTCAACCAAACATACCATTTGTCCCAACATTGGAAATATACGGAAAAAACAACAACAAAAAAAACAACAGCAGTAGTGAAGTTAGTCACAGAGTCGTTAAGCGAATCCGGCTTCCCCAATTGATTCTGCTCGTCAGAGAGTTGCAGAAAGGAGATCACATTATCCCGGGACACTGCAACCGTCATAAGTATGAGTCAGTTGCCAAGTGTCTGAATTTTGCTCACGTGACCCTGGGGAAAGCTGGTCATAAATCATTTTTTTCAGTGCCGTTGTAACTTTGAACGGTCACTAAACAGACTGTTGTAAGTCAAGGACTACCTATATACAAAGCCAATTAAGATTAACTCTTGATCTGATTTTTTAATTCTTTTTTTTCAGTCTGATTTATTCTTTTTCCAGTCCAATTTTATATTTTATATTTTTTAGCCAGCTCCCACCTGACTTTTCCTAAGTGGTGGTGATCCGTTACATTTGGGATCATCAAGGAAAGAGTGGATCTCAGCAAGTCTATTCATTTAGTCCTCGACTTACAATAATTCATTGAATTAAAAAAAAATTGACTTCTGACTGGTCCTCCGCTTACAACGGATAAGGCATCCCCATGGTCACATGATCAAAATTTTGGGCACTTCACCACTAGCATGTATTGTTAGTCCTCGATTTACGACCGAAATGGAGCCCCAAATGTATGCTGCTAAGCGAGACATTTTGTGTAGTGTGTTTTGTCCCATTTTACGCCCTTGCTTGCCAACAGTTGTTAAGCGAATCACTGCAATTGTTGAGTTAGGAACTTGGTTGTTAAGTGAATCTGGCTTCCCCGTGGACTTGGGGGGAGGGGTCGCAAAAGGGGATCACGTAACCCCGGGACACTGCGACGGTCGTAACTATGAGTCAGTTGCCAAGCGTCTGAATTTTGATCACATGATGCCGCAACGGTCATAACTGTGAAAAATGATCGCCCGTCCCATTTTGCAGTGCGGTTGTAACTTCGAACGGTCACTAAATGAACTGTTGTAAGTCGAGGACGTCCTGTATTTATGACGGCTCAAGCATCACGTGAGCAGTATTCCCAGCCGGCTTCGACAAGCATAGTCCATAGAGGAAGCCACTTAACGACCATGTGATTCTCTTCATTTGCAGTGATTCACTTAATAGCGGTGGCAAAAAAGGAGAGGTTGTAACCTCGGGCATGACTCAGCAACCGCCTTGTTTAAGAACGAAAATTCTGGTCAAGTTCGTCATCATAAGTTGAGGACTCCCTGTCTGTAAACCTTTCCTGGGATCTAATCACATCGACGATCTTTCCTTCGCCGAGAATTCCTGCGATGTTGTGAAATTTCGCACTGCCGTTTTTGGCTCCCCTCATCATCGCGCGTTCGAAAGAAAGCTGTCGAAAAAAATCTAATTTATTTTTTTTAAACGTTATTTTATTTTAGAGCGAAACGGTATGCGGGGTGACTCATTTGGCACGCGGCCGGGTGGGTTTTATTTTTAAAAATCGCAAAATAACGGGGGAAATTTGGACGGCCGTAACGATGTGAAAAGGCAGGCGAAATTGGGGGGGAAAAAAAGAAAAGGAGCGATTCAGCCTTTTCAGAGGAAAAAGGTATCCGTGCCCAGGCTGGGGCGGAAACACATCACATAATGAGGGTATCACATGAAGGCTAAATTGTTGGGGAAATGAACGGAGGATTGAGAACGCTCAGAAAAAAAAAGAAAAAATGTGCACGAATTTTTGTGGGAAGAATGGAATGCAACAACTAAAGTTGAAAAAAAACAACAGAAGCATTGGCAGCAAGCAATCTTAACAGAGCAACAGGATTGAAAGGGACTTTGGAGGTCTTCTAGTCCAACCCCCTGCTCCTGCAGGAGACCCTATACCATTTCAGGCAAATGGTTGTCCAATCTCTTCTTTAAAAACCTCCAGTGTTGGAGCACCCACAATTTCTGGAGGCAGGTAGTTCCACTGGTTAATTGTTCTCACTGTCAGGAAATTTCTCCTTAATTCCAGGTTGCTTCTTTCCTTGATTAGTAGTTTCCATCAGGGGTGAGATGCTCCCGGTTCGGACCGGATCGCCCAATCCAGTAGTGATGGAGGCGGGTGATTCGGAGAACCGGTAGCAAAAATCCCTGCCCCCCCCCCATGCCCAGCTAAGCAGCGCGATCAGGGGTGAAATGCTCCTGGTTCGGACTGGCTCGGGTGAGTAGGTAGCGATGGTGGCGGGCAGTTCGGAGAACCAGTAGCAAAAATCCCTTCCCCCCTCAGCCTCCAGCTTGCTTACCTTAGCTGCTGGCCGCAATGCCTGCCTTGCTTCGCTTGCTGTAATCCCTGCAATCCATTGCATCAGCAAGCAACTAAATCTCCCTACCTGCAATCAAGCTCAGCGGTGAGCAGCTCTATCTGCCTGCCTGCCTTGTCCCTTCAATTGGGTAAGTTTTTTTCCCCTTTGGGAGCTTTAAAAAAATAGTTAATTGGGGTTTTTTTTAATTGTTCTTTTTTTAGACTTAACCATTTAAAGTTTAGGAAGTTTTAAATTTAGCTGCTTTTATATAAAAATAAAAATAAAATAAAATAAAATAATATTTGTGCAGCTTTCTGAGATTTAGTGTGTTTCTGTAGTGTTTCACTCTAACTACACAAACACACAAAATCTCACAAAGCTGTATGTGGAATTTTGTGTGTGTAAAATGTGAAAGTTGTTTTTTTGGACTTTTTGTGACTGTGTGAGGTTTCTGCTTGTTGCAGGGGCCATTTTGGGTCTAGCACAGCTGCTTTTACATTCTGGGTGAGCCAGTTGTGTTTTGTTGTGTTCTGTAGGTTAAAAAAGGGCAACAAAATGACGTCGACTTGGCCACGCCCACCTGACCAACAAGCCACGCCCACCCAGTCACCTGATCACCAAGCCCCACCTACTAATTAAGCCACGCCCACAGAACCGGTAGCGAAAATTTTTAGATTTCACCCCTGAGCGCGATCATCAGAGGCTTTTTTTTCTTTTAAACGGCTCTGACGATCCAAGCTGAGTTGCCTGATCGTCAGAGGGTTTTTTTAAAAACTCTCTGCCGATCAGGCAACTCAGCTGAGATCGTCAGAGCCTTTGGAAAGCATTTTTTTTTGGTAGAAAAAATTGTTTTAAAAGTAAAAAAAAAAAAAAAGGCCACGCCCACCCAGTCACATTACCCCCTCCCCCACCAAGCCACGCCCACAGAACCGGTAGTAACAAATTTTAGATTTCACTACTGGTTTCCATCCATTGTTTCTCCTCCTGCCTTCCGGTGCTGGAGAATAAGGTTGTCTCCTTCTTGTCTTGTGGATTTAGCCATGATGAACCGGGATAGGACTATTGCACGGAGTGCATAAACCATGATTTATTTATCAACCATGACTGAATTCGTGCCACGGGAGCTAGAGACAAACATCCTGCAGAATGCATAAGCATTTGGCTTGGCTTGGCTGGCCAGTGGCTGGGTTTCATTTGGCATAAAATCCCCTTGAACCCTGGACAACATCTGGAATGGAGGTTTGTGTCTCCAAAACAGGGTTTTTAAAACTTTTAGATGGGTGGACTTCAACTCCCAGAATTCCCTAGTCAAGCATGCTTCAAGATGAGTAGACCCACAATTCCCCAGCCAGCCATGGCTTATGTTCTAGGGACTTCAACTCCCAGAAGCCCACGACAGGATGTATGAACTTCAATTCGCAAGAGCATGCTGGCTGGGGAATTCTGGGAGTTGAAGTCCACAAATGCCGGCTGGGGAATTCTGGGAGTTAAAGTCCACAAATGCCGGCTGGGGAATTCTGGGAGTTGAAGTCCAGAAATGCCTGCTGGGGAATTCTGGGAGTTGAAGTCCAGAAATGCCTGCTGGGGAATTCTGGGAGTTGAAGTCCAGAAATGCCTGCTGGGGAATTCTGGGAGTTGAAGTCCAGAAATGCCAGCTGGAGAATTCTGGGAGTTGAAGTCCAGAAATGCCGGCTGGGGAATTCTGGGAGTTGAAGTCCACAAATGCCGGCTGGGGAATTCTGGGAGTTGAAGTCCAGCAATGCCAGCTGGAGAATTCTGGGAGTTGAAGTCCACAAATGCCGGCTGGGGAATTCTGGGAGTTGAAGTCCAGCAATGCCGGCTGGAGAATTCTGGGAGTTGAAGTCCACAAATGCCGGCTGGGGAATTCTGGGAGTTGAAGTCCAGCAATGCCGGCTGGAGAATTCTGGGAATTGAAGTCCAGAAATGCCGGCTGGAGAATTCTGGGCGTTGAAGTCCAGAAATGCCGGCTGGGGAATTCTGGGAGTTGAAGTCCAGCAATGCCAGCTGGAGAATTCTGGGAGTTGAAGTCCACAAATGCCGGCTGGGGAATTCTGGGAGTTGAAGTCCAGCAATGCCGGCTGGAGAATTCTGGGAATTGAAGTCCACAAATGCCAACTGGAGAATTCTGGGAATTGAAGTCCAGAAATGCCGGCTGGGGAATTCTGGGAGTTGAAGTCCAGCAATGCCGGCTGAGGAATTCTGGGAGTTGAAGTCCAGCAATGCCGGCTGGAGAATTCTGGGAGTTGAAGTCCAGAAATGCCGGCTGGGGAATTCTGGGAGTTGAAGTCCAGCAATGCCAGCTGGGGAATTCTGGGAGTTGAAGTCCAGCAATGCCGGCTGAGGAATTCTGGGAGTTGAAGTCCAGCAATGCCGGCTGGAGAATTCTGGGAGTTGAAGTCCAGAAATGCCGGCTGGGGAATTCTGGGAGTTGAAGTCCAGCAATGCCAGCTGGGGAATTCTGGGAGTTGAAGTCCAGCAATGCCGGCTGAGGAATTCTGGGAGTTGAAGTCCAGCAATGCCGGCTGGAGAATTCTGGGAATTGAAGTCCACAAATGCCAACTGGAGAATTCTGGGAATTGAAGTCCAGAAATGCCGGCTGGGGAATTCTGGGAGTTGAAGTCCAGCAATGCCAGCTGGGGAATTCTGGGAGTTGAAGTCCAGCAATGCCGGCTGAGGAATTCTGGGAGTTGAAGTCCAGCAATGCCGGCTGAGGAATTCTGGGAGTTGAAGTCCAGCAATGCCGGCTGGAGAATTCTGGGAGTTGAAGTCCAGAAATGCCGGCTGGGGAATTCTGGACTTGAAATTCACCTTTCTGAAAGTTGCCATGGTTGCAAATCTCTGCTCCAGACTAAACAATGTTCTATATTTTTTTTTTCCCTGCACAAACCCTGAAGCTCTTCAGAAGTGGCAGAACCCGTTATCTTTGCCAGCCAGCTAAGCAAGTCAGACCTGAAATCCATCACTGCATCCGCCAGCCTGCAAACTCACCCACCCTCCCAATGCCTTGTCTGTGCCACGAATGGCTTAACCCTGATCCATTGACTTCCCACACTTTAAACCACGGTTTAGAATCCCCTCCCAAGAATGGGGTTCGTCCCTCTTCAAAAGTGCAGAGAAGAGCAACAAAGAAGATTAAGGGCCTGGAGACTAAAACATATGAAAAAGGATTTCAAGAATTGGGTATGGCCAGTCTGGAGAGAAGAAGGACTAGGGGAGACATGATAGGAGACTTCCAGTATTTGAGGGGCTGCCCCAAAGAGGAGGGGGTCCACCTATTCTCCAAAGCACCTGAAGGCAGGACAAGAAGCAATGAAGGACAAGAACTAATCAAGGAGAGAAGCAAGTTAGAACTAAGGAGAAATTTCCTAACAGTGAGGACAATTATCCAGTGGAACAGCTTGCCACCAGAAGTTGTGGGTGCTCCATCACTGGAAGTTTTTAAGAAGAGACTGGACAGTCACTTGATTGGAACGGTATAGGGCTTCCTGCTTGAGCAGGGGGTTGGACTAAATGACCTCCAAGGTCCCTTCCAGCTCTATTCTCTTTTAATGAAACCCAAGGGAAAGCTTGTTCTATGAGATCGTAGAAAAAGAAAGAGAAAGAGAAAGGAAAGGAGTCCAGATTGAATGGTCCAACGCCACCCTGCTCCTTTCTACAGGTAGTCCTCGGCTTACAACGATTTGTTTAGTGACCGAATAAGGAAGGAGCACCAAATGTTGCCTTCCCCGGCCCGAATCCTTCCTGAGCCAACCTGATCTTCGCAAAGGAAGGGCGGTTAGGGAACGCAACTTACAGCCGTTCGTTTAGTGACCGTTCGAAGTTACAACGGCACGGCACAAAGTCCGTTTTTCACACTTACGACCGTCGCAACGTTTCCCCATGGTCACGTGATCAAAAAATCTGGCCGCTTAGCAACCGGCACGCCTTTAGTGCGTGTATGTGTGAGACGCGATCCCCGTTTTGCGACCTTCTGATCAGTTTCACACGTGCGACTAACTGAACCACCGCAACGACGGCGGCAAGGAAGGTCGTTAAAACGGGACTCCCTCCACCGTCGCCTTGCAGAAATCTGGTTCCGGGGTGTGTGGTTTTTTTCCCTCGCGGTCGCAAGTCGAGGACCGCCGGCCCAACTCCGGCCTCGCGAAAAAGCAGTCCGGATCCAAAAAAAAAAAAAAAACAAACCAAAACAAAACAAGGCGAGAAAAATTCCAGTCCGGGTTTTGCCGCCGACTCTTGTCACTTTTTGCAAGCAGCGCTGCTGCCGGTTCGCGATCTGCGTTGCTGCCGCCGCCGCCGCCGCCGCCGCCGCTGGAGCAGAAGCGGGTGGGGTGGATTTGGGGTGGGGTGTGGGGGGGCGGATTCTCCCCAGCATTAGCCCACCCCCCCGGCCCCCTTCTTTCTATCCAGCCTCTGCTGCTCCCCCCTTGATCTTCCCCACCTAGCAGCTGAAAGAAACCCAAGAAGGGGTGGGGAAGGGGAGGGAGCCCTCCAGAATCATCTTAAGACCCCTCCTCATGCACAAACACTAACCCCCCCAGCCCCCCCTTCCCTCCCCCAGGGGGGGCTCTGCTTTTATTTTAATTTGATTTCATTTTTTTTGCAATGGCATGATAACCGAGTTGGCAGCGAGTTGCTGGGAAGGAGGAGCAGAGGAGGAGGAGGAGGGGGGGGGAAATAGAGGAGGGGGCGCTTGCTTTACATTTCCTCCCAGGCTCCCCCCCCTCCCCTTGTTCTCTAACCCGGGTTTAGCCCCGCTGTTGTCTCTGGGACGATCGCAGACAAGCCATGTGAAGGCTTGAGGACAGGTGGAAAGGGAGGAGGGGAGGGGGGCGAAAGAGAGAGAGGGGGGAGAGGGAGGAGGAGGAGGAGGAGGAGGAGGAGTCCTCCGCGGATCCCCCCCCCTCTCCTTTCCCTTCCTTCGCCTTCCCCTCCTCTCCCCTCCCCTCAAAAGGCTTCGGAGAGTTTGGGGAAACGAGCCATCCAACTGCAACGCCACCAGATTTCAACCCTCTCGGGGAAGATCTCCGGAAAGCGAGTCAAAGGTAAGACTAGATTCCTTCTTTCTTGGGGTGGGGGGGAGGTGGGAGGAAAAGGATCGTATTCGCGTGGGGAGGGGGTCTCTTTTCGCTTCCCCCCCCTCCTCTCTCTCTCTTCCCCCCTCCCCAAAAAAAGGGGGGAGCGGTGTTTCCTTTCATCCGTCTCTTTCCTTCCTTCCTTCCTTCCTCCCCTCCACCCTTGTTTTAAACGCTTGCAAACTTTATAGGATACGGCTAATTTAAAAAAAGAGGGGGGGGAGATAGGATCGGAATTGCGCAAAGGAACATATCCCCCCACCCACCCACCCAAATTTGCTCGGGCTTCAAAGGAAGCGAGAGAGAGAAAGAGAGAGAGAGAAAGAGAGAGAGAGAAATTGGGTCTGGGGGTTTTGCGTGGAGCCCGGCCTCGCTTGCTGTCAAGGGGGCTGCAACGAGGTTGGATACGTGTCGCAAATCCGCCGATTAAAAAACCGCCAGATTAAGCCAAGGTGGCCCCACTCCCTCTCCTCCCAAAGAGCCCCCCCCCCACCCACTCACCCCCCCCCCCCCACCCACCTTCAGCCCTTGCGATGACTTTTGAAATGGTGCTTTGGACCCGGCGGTCAATTCCTGGAGCTCCCGGTCTCTGGATCCGGCTATTTCGCGGACCGTGGTGGGGGGCTTTATTTTATTTTATTTTATTTTTGGAAGGGATGGATGGATGGATCCTTGCGCGTGCTCTTTTGGGCACCCCCCTCCCCCACGGTGGGGGGTTTTTTTTGGGGGGGTGGGGTGGGGTGAGGGGGAGAAGGGGGGTTGCAGCAAGGATGATGCTTGGCAGCCTCTTTGGTGGATCCGGAATTTTTTTTTTTGTTATTTTGTCTCCCCCCCCGCCCCCCGACCCCGAATTATAGGAGAGAATATTTAAACAGGGTTAATCCCTTCTGATCTTGGCCATTGTTTCCATTGTCAGCTTGGGGGGGGGGGAAGGCCGAACCTCTCTGGTTTCCCCCCTCTCTCCCTCCCTCCCCCGAAAGCCAGGAACCCCCCCCACCCCCAGATCGTGCTAGAAATGGGGTGGCTTTGTAGAAAAGGAGTCGACCGAAAGAAGAAGGTGATGATGAGGATGATGCAGCCGAGAAGGAGAATCGGAGGGAGGGACGAGGCTGGAAAGCATCTCTGGTGGCACAGGCCAAGTCACTAACCCACCCACCCTGGGCTCCCAAATCCTGTGAGCCGCCCCTTTCTTGAAGAATCTAGGTAGCTGGGTGGAAGAAGGGAGGGAGGAAGGAGATGGAAGTGAGAGAAGGAAGGAAGGAAGGAAGGAAGGAAGGAAGGAAGGAAGGAAATGGAAGTCAGAAAAGGAAGGAAGAAGAAAGGAGGAAGGGAGGAAGGAGGGAGGGAAGGAAGGAGATGGAAGTGAGGGAGGGAAGGAAGGAAGGAAGGAAGGAAGGAAGGAAGGAAATGGAAGTCAGAAAAGGAAGGAAGAAGAAAGGAGGGAGGGAGGGAGGAGGGAGAGAAGGAAGGAGATGGAAGTGAAAAAAGGAAGGAAGGAGGAAGGAAGGCGGGAGAGAGGGAAGGAAGGAAGAAGGGAAGAAGGGAAGGGAAGGAAGTGGGAATGAGGGAGGAAGGGAGGGAAGGAGGACATGGAAGTGAGGGAAGGAAGGAAGGAAATGGAAGTCAGAAAAGGAAGGAAGAAGAAAGGAGGAAGGGAGGAAGGAGGGAGGGAAGGAAGGAGATGGAAGTGAGAAAAGGAAGGAAGGAGGAAGGAAGGCGGGAGAGAGGGAAGGAAGGAAGAAGGGAAGAAGGGAAGGAAGCGGGAATGAGGGAGGGAGTGAAGGAAGGAAAGAGATGGAAGTGAGAAAAGGAAGGAAGGAGGAAGGAAGGCTGGAGAGAGGGAAGGAAGGAAGGAAAGGAAAGGAAGCGGGAAGGAGGAAGGGAGGAAGGACATAGAAGTGAGAAAAGGGAGGGAGGGAGGGAAGAAAGAAAGAAGGGAAGCAGGGAGGATAGGAAAGAAGGAGAAAGGAGGAAGGGAGGGCAGGAGGGAAGGAAGGAGAAAGGAAGGGAGGGAAAGGAAGGAAGGACGAAGTGAAGGGAGGGAGGGAGGGAGGGAGGGAGGAAAGAAGGAAGAAAGAAAGGAAGGAAAGAAGGAAGGAAGGAAGGAGAAAGGAAGGGAGGCAGGAGGGAAGGAAGGATGAAAGGAAAGAAAGGAAGGACGAAGTGAAGTGAAGTGAAGGGAGGGAGGGAGGAAGGGAGGAAGGAAGGAAGGAAGGAAGGAGAAAGGAAGGGAGGGAAGGAGGGAAGGAAGGAGAAAGGAAGGGAGGGAAAGGAAGGAAGGACGAAGTGAAGGGAGGGAGGGAGGGAGGAAGGAAAGAAGGAAGAAAGAAAGGAAGGAAAGGAAGGAAGGAAGGAAGGAAGGAAGGAAGGAAGGAAGGAAAAAGGAAGGGAGGCAGGAGGGAAGGAAGGATGAAAGGAAAGAAAGGAAGGACGAAGTGAAGTGAAGTGAAGTGAAGGGAGGGAGGGAGGAAGGGAGGGAGGAAGGAAGGAAGGAAGGAAGGAAGGAAGGAAGGAAGGAAGGGGCCCAGTTTGTCCCATCCACTTGTATACTTCATATCTGGAGGAATGTGGGGCTGAGAGAAGCAGCCACAGGCGGTCCCCTCCATGCAGCGGTAAGGGAGGGGCGCATGGGGCTTGATGCCAGCTCCGTCACAAAGTGGGGAAACGGGGGATGGGGTGGAGGCAGACACCGGTTGAGAAGAGCCTTTCCTGTTTCCTGGTCCTTCTTTTGCGGGCCTCTCCACCCAGGGGTGACACCCTCCCTCTCCTGGGAAATGCCCGTGCTTCTCTCTTGGTTCCCTACTTGCGGCTCATTTGGCGTTTTCGGAGGACCCGGGTTCAAAAGCGAACACCCAGGAAGGGGGGGAGGCTTGGCCTTACCAAAAGAGGCCCAGGAACCCCACTTCTGACCCTGGTCTGGGGCTGCAACTCTTCTTCCTCAAGAACAGAATAGAACAGAGTTGGAAGGGACCTTGTAGGTCATCTAGTCCAACCCCCTGCCCAAGAATAGACAAATAGTCTTTGTATGCTCAAGGGAACCATGTTCTTGCGACTCCTTCTGTTGTCAGGCTCTTTATGGCTTTGGGGGTCGACTGGGGCCTGCTCCAACCCCCCCCCCCCGTTTCTCTCCCCCCCCCACCCAGGCGGGACTCCATTTCCAAGTTGCTTAGGCTGCCTTCATACAACCCTGTGTAGCAACCTTGTATACCCTTGCGTTCACACAGTCTGTTAAGCCCAAGTAAGGCAATCCTTCGGCAAGATTTGTCATGGCATGGCCCTTTAGGGAGGGAGGGAGGAAAGATATGGAAGTGAGAAAAGGAAGGAAGGAGAAAGGAAGGAGGGAGAGAGGGAGGAAGGAGGGAAGGAAGGAGATGGAAGTGAAAAAAGGAAGGAAGGAGGGAGAGAGAGAAGGAAGGAAGAGAAGGGAAAGGAAGGAAGAGGGAAGGAGGGAAGGAAGGAGATGGAAGTGAGAAAAGGAAGGAAGGAGGGAGAGAGAGAAGGAAGGAAGAGAAGGGAAAGGAAGGAAGAGGGAAGGAGGGAAGGAGTAAAGGAAGGAAGGAGATGGAAGTGAAAAAAGGAAGGAAAGAGGGAGAGAGAGAGGGGAAGAAGGGAAGGCAGAGGGAAGGAGGGAGGGAGGGAAGGAAGGAGATGGAAGTGAGAAAAGGAAGGAAGGAGGGAGAGAGAGAAGGAAGGAAGAAAAGGGGAAGGGAAGGCAGAGGGAAGGAGGGAGGGAGGGAAGGAAGGAAGGAGATGGAAGTGAGAAAAGGAAGGAGGGAGGGAATGCATGAATGAATAAATGAATAAAACAAATTAATTAATTAATTAAAAGTCCAGCCCTTTTGAGAACGCTGAGTTCAAGGTGCTGGAAAGGAGTTAATAGGGAAACTAGGTTAAACTTGGGTTTGTTTCAAGGAACACGTCTCTCGTTTGTGCTTTGCGGGGGAAGGGAGAAAAATTGAGGGAGGGTCTTTTTGTACCTGGGAAAACTTTCCTTTCCCCGCGCCCCCTGAGATCTCGGCAAACATTGCATGCACGGAGCGAGAGGCGTGCTCTGTATATGCTCAGGAATTCTCTTGGCCAGTTTGTCTGATCTGAGGCTACAGCCAGGAACCCTGAATGTTTACGGGGAGTCCTCGATTTACGACCAACATGGAGCCCAACATTTCTGTGGCTAAGGGAGACGCTGGTTGAATGAGTTTTGCCCCATTTTACGACTTTTCTTGCCACCATTGTTAAGGGAATCACTGCAGTTCTCAAGGGAGTCACACGGTTTTTAAATGAATATGGCTGCCCTGTGGACTTTGTCAGGAAGGAAGGAAGGAAAAAAAGAAAGAGAGAGGAAGGAAGGAAGGAAGAGGAAGGAAGGAAGGAAGAGGAAGGAAGGAAGGAAGAGGAAGGAAGGAAGGAAAGAAAGAGGAAGGAAGGAAGGAAGGAAGGAAGAAAGAGGAAGGAAGGAAGAAAGAGGAAGGAAGGAAGAAAAAGGAAGGAAGAAAAGAAAGAGGAAGGAAAGAAAGGAAGAGGAAGGAAGGAAGAGGAAGGAAGGAAGGAAGAGAGTAAGGAAGGAAGGAAGAGTAAGGAAGGAAGAAAGGAAGGAAGGAAGGAAGAAGAAGGAAGGAAGGAAAGAAAGAAAGAGAGAGGAAGGAAGGAAGGAAGAAAGAGGAAGGAAGGAAGGAAGAGGAAGGAAGGAAGGAAAGAAAGAGGAAGGAAGGAAGAAAGAGGAAGGACGGAAGAAAAAGGAAGGAAGGAAAGAAAGAGGAAGGAAGGAAGGAAGGAAGAGAGTAAGGAAGGAAGGAAGAGTAAGGAAGGAAGGAAAGAAAGAGTAAGTAAGGAAGGAAGAAGAAGGAAGGAAGGAAGAGGAAGAAAGGAAGGAAGAGTAAGGAAGGAAGAAAGAGGAAGGAAGGAAGAAGAAGGAAGGAAGGAAGGAAGAGTAAGGAAGGAAGGAAGGAAGGAAAATGAAGGGCGAGCAGGAGGGAAGGAAGGAAGGAGGAAATGACCCTGGGACACTGCAACCGTCATAAATATGAGTCAGCTGTCACATGTCTGAATTTTGATCACGTGACCACAGGCATGCTGCAACGGTCAATCAGCGTGAAAAACGGTCATCCGTCACCTTCTTTTTTAGGGCCATCGTAACTTCAAGCGGTCACTCAATGAACGGCCGTAAGTCGAGAACTACCTGTGTAAGTCGGGGAAGGCTTTCTGCTTTTGCGCCAGCGATGCCTTTGGGGGGTTGACAGAAGACGGAATATAAAATACGGATATAACAAGAGTCGGCAAGGACCTTGGAGGTCTTCGAGCCTGACCCCCCTCCTATACCGTTTCAGACAAATGGTGGTCCAATCTCTGGGTTAACACAGAGCAAATTTTAGGGGGTCGGGGGGGGGGCTGCAGGATTGAGAAGGGGGACGAGGGAAGGAGCCCGGCTGAAACGAATGACTCTTTGGCTTAAAGAGCCAGGAAGCTGCTTAATCAGAATTTTTGGTGAATCACTGCTCTCTTGAACCCGGGGCTCATCTCGTGATTTTCACCCCCACCCCCACCCCCACCCCCACCAAACCTCCCATCCTCCTTAACCTTCATTGTCGGCTTAAGACTGGCCCTTTAACAGCTGCCTGCCCCAACGTGAATATTTTGGATCTCTGCCCGGGAAAGCAGGTTGGGTGGGTAGAGGAGAAAGGAGAAGAAGGGGAAACGACAAGAACAGAAGCCCGAGAGCCGCGGATGAGCTCACCGTTTTTGGACTCGGTGGTGGGAGAACCCACGGCTCCTGAGCATGGCTGGAGGGCTTCTCCGAGTCGGCTGGAGAAATAATCTCCGTCCTCTTTTGCTGGAGAAAAGCAAAGCCAGTCTCCTCTGGCTTACTCGAAGCGTTCCTACCGCTTTATAATGCCTCCGTAAAAAAACGCACTTCGAATATGAAGAGACAGATTGGGGGGGGGGACAATAGTCTGACTCCGTAAACCACCTTAGTGGGAGCTTTAAAGCGGTATATAAGTCTTAAGTGCTGTGGCTATTGCATCCAGTTTTGGTCGCCACGATATAAAAAAAAAAAGGTGTTGAAACTCTGGAAAGAGTGTGGAGAAGAGCAACGGAGATGATTATTTATTTATTTATATTTTTTTAAAAAAATTTGATTTATATGCCGCCCTTCTCCGGAGACTCAGGGCGGCTTACAATACTTTTGTATATTTATACAAAGTCAGTTCATTGCCCCCATAATCTGGGTCCTCATTTTTCCTACCTTAGAAAGGATGGAAGGCTGAGTCAACCTTGAGCCTGGCGAGATTCGAACTTGCAGTAATTGCAGGCAGCAGATGTAAGTGGATGTTAATTAGTCTGCTGAGCCACCAGAGCTATTTATTTATTTATTTATTTATTTATTTATTTAATCAAATTTATATGCCGCCCTTCTCCCGACGGACTCGGGGCGGCTCACAAAAAAATAAAAAGCATCGCGCAATAAAATAAATAAATAAATTTTAGTTAATTAAAATACTCCAATTAAAACCCTTCGAAAAACGGAAAACTAAAAAAAACTCCCAGCAGATCAGGGGATTAGAGGATTGGAGGCTAAAAAAACATACAATGAACAGTTGCAGGAACTGGACATGTCTAGTTTAATGAAAAGAAGGGCTAGGAGGGGACACGATAGCAGTCTTCGGGTATTTTTGAGGGGCTGCCCCAAAGAAGAGGGGGGGTCAAGCTATTTTCCAGAGTGCTTCAAGGCAAGAAGAATGAATGGAAATTAATCAAGGAGAGAACCAAATTAGAACTAAGGAGGAATTTCCTGACGGTGAGGACAATTCACCAGTGGAACTGCTTGCCACCAGAAGTTGTGGGTAGCTCCATCACTGGAGGCTTTCAAGAAGAAGTTGGTCTGGAATGATACAGGGCCCTGATGGCGAACCTATGGCATGCTGGCCAGTTGGTCTTCACGGGTGTCGGAACAGTGGAAAACAGCCTGAAAATGGCCATTTTCAGGCCATTTTCTCGGCCGTTTTTAAGCCGTTTTCCGGGCCATTTCTGGGTGGTTTCTAGCCCATTTTTCGGCCCAAAATTGGCCCAAAAACAACCCAAAAAAACCCCGGCCGAAAAACAGCCCAAAAAAACAACCCAAAACACCCTGAAATGGCCTGAAAAATGGCTTGAAAGTGGCCCAAAAAAGAGCCCCCAAAGAGCCTGAAAACAGCCTAAAACGGCCCAAGAAAATGGCCTGAAAACAGCCCAAAACCAGCCTGAAAAACGGCTTGAAAATGGCCTGAAAAACAGCCTGAAAACTGCCCAAAAATGGCCCCCCAAAAAACAGCCTGAAAATGGCCTGAAAAATGGCTTGAAAATGGCCCCCCCAAAAAGCCCAAAAAGAGCCTGAAAACAGCCTAAAACGGCCCAAGAAAATGGCCTGAAAACAGCCCAAAACCAGCCTGAAAAACGGCTTGAAAATGGCCTGAAAAACAGCCTGAAAACTGCCCAAAAATGGCCCCCAAAAAACAGCCTGAAAATGGCCTGAAAAATGGCTTGAAAATGGCCCCAAAAAAAGCCCAAAAAGAGCCTGAAAACAGCCTAAAACGGCCCAAGAAAATGGCCTGAAAACAGCCCAAAACCAGCCTGAAAAACGGCTTGAAAAATGGCCCAAAAAACAGCCTGAAAGCTGCCCAAAAATGGCCCCCAAAAAACAGCCTGAAAATGGCCTGAAAAATGGCTTGAAAACAGCCCGAAAAACAGCTTGAAAATGGCCCGAAAAACAGCCCAAAACAGCCAAAAGACAGGCATGTATGCGCCAGCCAACTGGTCTTCAGGTTTCTGGTGCTCTGGCGCGCACACATGCACATACTTGCATGTGCATTCCGGTTTGGGCGCTCGGTGCCAAAAAGGTTCGCCATCACTGATATAGGGTCTCCTCCTGGAGCAGTGAGTGGGCTGAACTAGAGCAGTGTTTCTCAACCTTGGTAGCTTGAAGATGGGTGGACTTCAACTCCCAGAATCCCCCAGCCAGCAGCGCTGGCTGGGGGATTCTGGGAGTTGAAGTCCATCCATCTTCAAGCTTCCAAGGTTGAGAAACACTGAACTAGAGGAATTCCCTTCTAAATCTGAACTGGGCATAGCTAGTCTAGTGAAGAGAAGGACCAGGGGAGACAGGATAGCCGTCTTCCAATATTTGAGGGGCTGCCACAGAGAGGAGGAAGGGGGTCAAGCTGTTTTCCAAAGCACCTGAAGGCCAGAAGAAGGAATAATGGATGGAAACTGAACAAGGAGAGAGAGATTCAACCTGGAAATTATTATTATTATTATTTATTTAATTAATTAATTTGTATACCGCTCTTCTCCAACAGGACTCAGGGCGGTGAACAGCCGTGGTAAAACACAACATATAAAATTTAAAAGCAGTTTAAAAAAACATTAATAATTTAATAATTAATTAATTAATTAATAATTTTGGCCATCAATTTTTTTTTTTAATTTGATTTATATGCCGCCCTTCTCCGGAGACTCAGGGCGGCTTACAATGCGTTAAGCAATAGCCTTCATTCTTTTGTATATTTTATACAAAGTCAGCTTATTGCCCCCACAAACTGGGTCCTCATTTCACCTACCTTAGAAAGGATGGAAGGCTGAGTCAACCTTGAGCCTTGGAGAGATTCGAACCAGCAGAAATTGCAGGCAGCTGTGTTAATGACAGGGTGCACTAAACCACTGTACTATCAAGGCTCAGTTATTTAAAATAACCCAGTTAAAACCAATTACAAATTTAAAACTGCAAGGATGGGGTCAAGCCAGCCCGGAATAAGGAGGGAATTTTCTGACAGTGAGAACCATCAACCCGTGGAACAGAAGTTGCCTTCGGAAGTTGTGGGAGCTTCCATCACTGGAGGCTTTCAAGAAGAGACTGGACTGCCCTTGGTCAGAAATGGTGTAGGGTCTCCTGCTTGGGCGGGGGGGGGGGGTTGGACTAGATGACCTACAAGGTCCCTTCCCACTCTGTTAATCTGTACTTCAACTCCGTTATTCCATTATTCTGAACGACTCGCCTCCAGAAGTTGTGGTTGCTCCATCACTGGAGGCTTTTAAGAAGAGACTGGACAACCATTTGTCTGAAATGGACTAGGGTCTCCGGCTTGAGGAGGGGGCTGGATTAGATGACCTACAAGGTCCCTTCCAACTCTGTGACTCCGTTATTCAGTCTGGGTTGGGGCATATAGTCTCTTAATTTCTCGTCTAGCTCGGAGGCCAACCTCCAGACTTCTGGAGTTTCTCAGAGGCCAAGAACTTGTGTGAACTGTTCTCCTGGGACCTGGGGAGGTTGGCATTTGCCCAGCATCCAAAAATTCTTCCATCTGACTCTTACAACGTCTGGGTTTCATCATCGCAATGCTGTCCTTCTGAGAACCACAGGAAAGTCGAATACGGGCGATTTCTCAACTTACGGCATATAAATTTAATTAATTAAATTTAATTAATTAAATTACATCTGTTTGTTTAGTGTCCGTTCGTTAGCGACGGTCCTGGAAAAAGTGATTTGTGACCAGTTTTCACACTGGTTAGATCAGGATTTGAGGGTTAGATCAGGGTTAGATCAGGGTTTCCCAACCTTGGCAACTTTATGAGGGGCGGACTTCAACTCCCAGAATTCCCCAGCCAGCTATGCTGGCTGGGGAATTCTGGGAGTTGAAGTCCACCCCTCATAAAGTTGCCAAGGTTGAGAAATATTGTTATTCTCCATCAAAGCTTTGGATTCTGGTAGTCCTCGACTTACAACAGTTTGTTTAGTGACCACTCAAAGTTACAACGGCATCGAAAAAAGTGACTTATGGCCGTTTTTCCCCACTGATGACCGATAACAGATTAAGAGAGTGGGAAGGGACCTTGTAGGTCATCTAGTCCAACCCTCAGCCCCCGCCCAAGCAGGAGACCATTTCTGACAAATTGGCAGTCCAAAGTCAATGGAAGAAGCCAGATTCACTTAACAACCATGTAACTCAACAGCTGTGGTGGTTAGCTTAACTGTGGCATAAAATGGGGCAAAACACACTTAACAACTGTCTGGCCTAGCAACGGGAATTTTGGGCTCAATGGCGGTCATACGTCGAGGATTACCCGAACAGCCCAATGTAACTGGACTGGAAGCTCGGAAACTCAATCCCGGAGATGTACCCACCCTGGGAATTTGGCTCACCCATCACCTTTTGACCTTGGAGGGCCGGTGGCCTTGGACCTGGCTCGGCCCCAGGACCCAAAAGATGTCAAAAATTGGGAGAAGATCAGCTTTGCAGATTTCTCCAGCCTGGTCCTGGGGAAGGGTCCCCTTCTGAGCCAGGCAAGAAAATTTTTAAAAAAGAAGAAAAAATCAGATTTGTTCTCATCAAAGAGACCCTTGTCTGCCTCCCACTTAAGCGACTTCTCTTTCGCCTGCCAAACTCTCCCTGTCGTTCCTTCATTTGCTCACTCCGGCTTCTTGGAATATTTTTTGGGAGGGTGGGGGGCAAATTCTCAAGCCGGGCAAGATAAGCACATTCTTGAGATACGGGGCCGGCCTGGGAAAGCGATTTGCGTGGCTGATGGAGATTTATGTCACCGAGGCTGCAGGATGACGCGGCAAAGGCCAGAGAGAGGCAGCGGAGGGCTTCTTAAATGCTAACAATATATTTGTTTTCTTTCCTTTTCGTAGGCTTTATTTGTATTTCTCTTTAGCCAGGTTCTTCCTATGTAAACCAAGATTTTTATGCAGCCCTAGTTCAGTGAAATCCCAATCCACTAGTTTCTAGGCTTTTTTTTCTGGCAGCCAGCAAACACTCCGCTGCCCATTGGGAGACTAAGGAGACTAAGATAGATCTATTTCAGACTTATAAGTCCTCATCAGTTAGCCACACCCTCATCCCATGTATCCTCCCTGTAAAGGTACAGTATTTGTTTTCTTTTCTTTTTGTAGGCTTTATGTGTATTTCTCTTTAGCCAGGTTCTTCCTACATAAACCAAGATTTCTTCTAGGCCTTGCGAGTCGAAATTTGCAAAACGGGACTGAGAGATTGCATCTCTATGAAATTTCGAGAGGCAGGGAAGGATGTAGAGGGGCGGCGGTGTACATCTGCATCAGATACAGTACAAGCTGTGTTTGTGTGTTTTTGCGTGTGTGATTGCCCTGCCCTCTCTGCTGACAGAGAGGCTGACAGAGAAAAGTGGTACAGCCTTTGCTTCTCTCGTGAGGACTTTACCACTTGCGTCCCTTGGGCCTTGAGGGAGTACAGAAAAAAAGAAAGGTGACCGATTGGGATAGCAAGAGGAAAGGGCTGAAAAAGTATTTTTCAAAATTCAGAAGCAGCTATTGCTCGATTATTTGGGTGACACGAATTTTTTTATTTTTTTTTATTATTTCGTTTTAGTTATTTTATGTTGTTGTTCCTTCATTTTATTTTTTCATTTCATTTCGTCAGACAGAATTACAGCAGAACGAAGTTGGAAGGGAGCTGAAAGGTCATCTAGTCCAACCCTGTTTAAGTGGGACCCCCTATACGATTCTGGACAAATGGCTGTCCAGTCTTTTCTTTAAAATCTCCAGAGATGGAGCGCTCACAAATTTAATTTAATTTAACTTTATTTTATTTTTTATTTCATTTCATTTCATTATTTCATATTTTATTTTATTTTATTTTATTTTATTTTATTTTATTTTATTTTATTTTATTTTATTTTATTTTATTTTATTTTGGACTATTTGGGTGGACTTCAACTTCTAGAATTCCCCAGCCAGCATAGATAAGACAAGGAAGATAACCTAGTGGTTAGATCAGGGTTTGAGGGTTAGATCAGGGTTAGATCAGGGTTTGTCAACCGTGGCAACTTTATGAGGGGTGGACTTCAACTCCCACAATTCCCTAGCCAGCTATGGCTGGGGAATTCTGGGTGTTGAAGTCCACCCCTCATAAAGATACCACGGTTGAGAAATATTGTCATTCTCTATCAAAGCTTTGGACTCAGTCCTCAAAAATTGGATATGGACGATTCTCAACTTACATCTGTTTAGTGACCATTTGTTAGCGACGGCCCTGAAAAAAGTGACTTATGACCAGTTTTCACACTGGTTAGATCAGTGTATGAGGGTTAGATCAGGGTTAGATCAGGGTTTCCCAACCTTGGCAACTTTATGAGGTATGGACTTCAACTCCCAGAATTCCCCAGCTGGCTGGAGAATTCTGGGAGTTGAAGTCCGTCCCTCATAAAATTGCCAAGGTTGAGAAATATTGTGTTAAGTGGTCATTCTCTATCAAAGTTTTGGACTCATCAGTACAGATAGTCCGTGACTTACAACAGTTCATTTAGTGACCCTTACAATGGCACTGGAAAAACGTGACTTATGGCTGGTTTTCACACTTACGACCATTGCAGCCTCCCCGGGGTCAGCTGATCAAAATTTGGATGCTTGGCAACTGACTCGTATTTATGACGGTTGCAATGTCCCGGGGTCACGTGATCTCCTTTTGTGACCTTCTGACAAGTGAAGACCACGGGGCAGCCAGATTCACTTAACAACCGTGTGACTCAATGAACAACTGCAGTGATTTGCTTAACAACGAAGGAAGGCAAGGAAGGTGGTAAAATGGGGTGGAATTCAGTTAACTGCCATTCTCCCTTTCTTTCTCCTCCTCCTCCTCCTCCCCCTCTTCCTTCTCCTCCTTTTGTTAATTTGGAGGAGTGAAAAGAGCCGGTTTAACCTGTGCAGGAATGCAAAGGGTGGGCTTTCTTCAAAGCCCTGTCTCTCACCCCCACTTTGTGCTGGGATTTCTACGGTCTGCAGCCAGACAGCCATGGGGAGGAGGAGGAGGAGAAGGAAGAGGGGGAAGAGGAGGAGGAGCAGGAGGGGGAGGAAGAGGGGAAGGAAGAGCAGGAGAAGGAAGAGGAGGAAGAAGTGGAGGAAGAGAAGAAGGAGGAGGAAGAGAAGGAGGAGAAGAAAGAGGGGGAGGAGAAGGAAGAGGGGGAGGAGGAGGAGGGAGGAGGAGGAAGGAGGAGGAGGAGTGGGAGAAGGAGGAGAAGGAAGAGGGGGAGGAGGAGAATGGGGAGGAGGAATGGGAGAAGGAGAAGGAAGGAGGAGAAGGAAGAGGGGGAGGAGGAGGAGAATGGGGAGGGAAGAGGAGGAGGAGGAGGAGAATGGGGAGAAGGAAGAGGGGGAGGAGGAGGAATGGGAGAAGGAGAAGGAAGGAGGAGAAGGAAGAGGGGGAGGAGGAGGAGAATGGGGAGAAGGAAGAGGGGGAGGAGGAGAAGGAGGAGGAGGAATGGGAGAAAGAGGAGGAGGCATGGGAGAAGGAGGAGAAGGAAGGAGGAGAAGGAAGAGAAGAAGGAGGAGGAGGAGGAAAGGGAGGAAGAGAAGAAGGAAGAGGAAGAGGAGGAGAGGAAGCAGGAGGAGTGGGAGAAGGAAGAGAAGAAAGAGGGGAAGGAGAATCAGGAGGAGCAGGAGAAGAAGGAGAAGGAAGGGGGAGGAGGGGAGGAAGAGAAGAAGGAGGAGGAGGAAGAGGAGGAGGAGCGGAAGCAGGAGGAGGAGGAAGAGGGGAGGAGGAGGAGTGGGAGAAGGAAGAGAAGAAAAAGGGGAAGGAGAAAGGAGAAAGGAGAAAGGAGGAGCAGGAGAAGGAGGAGAAGGAAGAGAGGGAGGGGGAGGAGAAGGAAGAGGAGGAGGAGGAGGAGGAGGAGAGGGGGGGAGGAGCAGGAGAAGGAAGAGGGGGAGGAAAACAAGAAGCAGTGTATTCCATATTCCGTATTCCCTATCCTATCCTATCCTATCCTATCCTATCCTATCCTATCCTATCCTATCCTATCCTATCCTATCCTATCCTATCCTATCCTATTCTGTATTTGGGTAGATAAATACTTTCTCTTGAGAGCAGGCAACAGAATTTCATTTTTAATGCGGGCCGGTGTGCTCGCGGTAAAAAACCCAGAAAGACAATATCCATTATCTTATCTGCTTTTGCCACCTTCTGACAAGCAACGTCAATGGGGAACCCAGATTCGCTTAACAACCGGGTTGCTTACTTAACCGCTGCAGAGATTCGCTTAACCACGGTGGCAAGAAAAGTCATAAAACGGGGCAAAAGCCCCTTAACCCACGTTCCCCTTAGCAAACGTAAATTTGGGCCTCTGTTGGGGACTCGTACGTCGAGGACTGCCGGTATGGCCTCCATCGGCCTTTCGCATTAAACGGTAATTCAGGATATTGGTTCGAGTACCGCACGGAGAGTGTGTAACACAGCGACCTGCCAATCACCCATTTGCTAATTTGTGAGACCTTTTTGGCATTTGGTAGACTTGGGTGGATTCCGTTATCCCCCCGGGCAGCGTGTTGAATGATTGGCTGTGGGATTCAGCGCATGACTCCGGAATTAGGTTAAGCTGTGTGCTACCTGGAACATGGAGAGGCTTATTTTTGAGTAAATTTACACAGGTGAGCTTGGTCAAATACCTGGCTTTGCTGGATAACGGTTTCATTTCACCCGTTCTCTCTCCCTCTCTCCCTCCCTCCGTCTCTCTGTCTCTCTGTCTCTCTCTCTCTCTCTTTGCCTCTCTGTCTCTGTCTCTCTCTCTCTCTCTCTTTGCTGAAATAATCAACACTCAAAGCCATTTGGGATCTGTCTCTGGCGTTTAATTGGAAGCGAGCAATTCCTTGCAAGGCAGGGAAGGGATTGTGTATGTGTGTGATGGCATGTGGGGAAGACCTTGAGAGAGGCAGCCGAGAGATGCTGCCTAGGGAACGGTCAAGATAAATTCAAATTCAGAATAGAACCGGAAGGGACCTTGGAGGTCTTCTAGTCCAACCCCCTACTCATGCAGGGCACCCTATCCCAATCTCTTCTTAAAGGCCTCCAGTGATGGGGTATCGACAACTTCTGGTGGCAAGCTGTTCCACTGGTTAATTGTCCTCATTGTTAGGAAGTTTCTCCTTAATTCCAGGTTGCTTCTCTCCTTGATTAGTCTCCATCCGTTGTTTCTTGTCCTGCCTTCAGGCGCTTTGGAGAATAAATTGACCCCCTCTTCTTTGTGGTGGCACCTCAAATCCTGGAATACTGCTATCATGTCATCCCACCCCCAGTCCTTCCTTTCTCTAGGCTGGCCAAACCCAAATCCTGCAACCGTTCTTTGTATGTTTTGGTCTCCAAGCTTTTAATCATCTTAGCTGCTCTCCTCTGCGCTTTTTCCAAAGTCTGAACATCTTGTTTGTAATGTGGGGACCAAAAACTGGATGCAGTTATTCCAGGTGTATCCTTACTAAGGCTTTATAAAGCGGGACTAATATTTCATGTGATTTTGAGTCTATGCCTCTGTTTTTATACAACCAAGGATCGGGTTAGCTTTTTGTGGTTGCTGCCGCACACGGCTGGCTCCTGTTTAAGGGATCGTCCGCTTGGACTCCGAGGTCCCTCTCATAGTTACTGTTTTTGAACTGGGTCAAAATCTGATAATCTGATAAGAGGCAGCCTAGCCTGCAACTGCTTAATGGGTATTTATTTATTTATTTATTTATTTATTTATTTATTTATTTATTTATTTATTTATTTATTTATTTATGTATTTTTTTGTTCAATTTATATGCCGCCCTTCTCCGGAGACTCAGGGCGGCTTACAATGCGTTAAGCAATAGCCTTCATACTTTTGTATATACCTGCTTGGTAGGGCTTTCGGGGGGGGGGGGGCTAAGCGGTGTTCTATTTTATTTTATTTTATTTTATTTTATTTTATTATTTTATTTTATTTTATTTTATTTTATTTTATTTTATTTTATTTTATTTTACTTTACTTTACTTTACTTTACTTTACTTTACTTTATTATTTTATTTTATTTTATTTTACTTTATTTTATTATTTTATTTTATTTTATTTTATTTTATTTTATTATTTTATTTTATTTATTTATTTTTATATGCCGCCCTTCTGCTGCGCCACCAAGGCTCTTACAAGGGTAGGTGAAAGGCATGGAAGGAACCCTCCCTAGTCTCTTGGGCTGTAAAGGAGACGGTGGGAGATTTCTACTTTCAGACCTGCAAGATTCTCTGTTGATGCACGCTTTGGAACAAAGTCGAATTAACTCAACTACAGGGAGTCCTTGACTTATGACCACAAGTGAGCCCAACATTTATCTTTGCTAAGCGAAACAGTGGTTAAGTGAGTTTTACGACCTTTCTTGCCACAGTTTGTTAAGTGAATCACTGCAATTATTAAATTAGCAACATGGTTATTAAGGGAATCTGGCTTCCCCGTTGACTTTGTTTGTCCGAAGGTCGCAAAAGGGGATCACATGACCTCAGAACACGCCACAACCGTTGTAAATAACAGCCAGTTGCCATGTCCCTTCCAACTTGCCCTTTCCGTGGTCCTACGGTATATCTTTTCTTTTCCGCTGAAGTTGTACTGAGGGTCTTCTCCCTTACAAAGCTGGGCCCATCTCTGACCTAGATTCGTTAAGCAGGTGGAGAGAGGCCTTGGAGGACTCCATTACCCATATCTCCCTCTGCGGATCTCCAATGGAGACACCCACCCTTCACAAGAGAGGCTCGGCTCAACGTTTTTCCTTGACTTCACATCAACAAGGGGCTGGCAAGCTATCTGGCACAATGTTTCTTAACCTCGGCGACTTTAAGATGCTTGGATTCCAACTCCTGGAATTCTGGGAGTTGAAGTCCAGGCATTTTAAAGTGGCCAAGGTTGTGAAATATTGGTCTAACAGAAACTGGGTACTGTCCCTTTAAGGACTTCCATTTTTTTTTTCCAAAAGAGGGTGGAGTTTGAGATCTTCCAGAGTGGTGGATGCTAATGGAGCTCTCCGTGGTGCTGATATTTTTCCTAAATGTTTAATTCAGTACTTTTCAAGCTTGGGTACTTGAAGATGTGTGGACTTCAAGACCCAGGATTCCCCAGCCATCATATTCTAAAGATGGTTGGACTTCATGTCCCAGAATTCCCCAGCCAGGATGCTTTAAAGATGACTAGGCTTCAAATCCCAGAATTCTCCATCTAGCATGCTCTAAAGACAGTTGGACGTCAAATCCCAGAATTCCCCAGCCAGCATACTTTAAGAGAGTGGAGTTCAACTCCCAGAATTCCCGAGCTAGCATGCCTTAAGATAGGTGGACTTCAGCTCCCAGAATTCCCACGCTAGCATGCTTTAAGATCGGTGGACTTCAACTCCCAGAATTCCCTGGTCAGCGTGCTTTAAGATGGGTGGACTTCAACTCCCAGAATTCCCATGCTAGCATGCTTTAAGATGGGTGGACTTCAAGTCCCAGAATTCTCCATCTAGCATGCTCTAAAGACATCAAATCCCAGAATTCCCCAGCCAGCATACTTTAAGAGAGTGGAGTTCAACTCCCAGACTTCCCCAGCTAGCATGCCTTAAGATAGGTGGACTTCAACTCCCAGAATTCCCCAGCTAGCATGCCTTAAGATAGGTGGACTTCATGTCCCAGAATTCCCCAGCCAGGATGCTTTAAAGATGACTAGGCTTCAAATCCCAGAATTCTCCATCTAGCATGCTCTAAAGATAGTTGGACTTCAAATCCCAGAATTCCCCAGCCAGCATATTCTAAAAACTGTTGGACGTCAAGTCCCAGAATTCCCCAGCCAGCATGCCTTAAGAGAGTGGAGTTCAACTCCCAGAATTCCCGAGCTAGCATGCTTTAAGATGGGTGGACTTCAACTCCCAGAATTCCCCAGCTAGCATGCTTTAAGATGGGTGGACTTCAACTCCCAGAATTCCCCAGCTAGCATGCTTTAAGATGGGTGGACTTCAACTCCCAGAATTCCCCAGCTAGCATGCTTTAAGATGGGTGGACTTCAACTCCCAGAATTCACCAGTCAGGATGCTTTAATATGCTGTCTGGGGAATTCTGGGAGTTGAAGTACACATGTTTTAAAGTTACTAAATTTGAGAACCTGCAAAATAGATAGTCTCAGGATAACAAGGAACCCAAATTGCATCAGACGTGTGATGCCTCCAGGATCGCTGGCCTCAATGCTTCCTTCAGCACGTCTCCCACCAGTTGTGCAAATTTGCACTTGAAATGCACGCATGCACACATGTGGGATTTCCTCCACCACGAGCTGCATTTTTAACATTTTTGCACTTTGTTTAACCCTCCTACTGAGACTAGCCAGCAATGGCATCGAGTAATCTAGTGAATGTTAAATTCCTGACCTTGGCACTGAGTTCAAGAGTTCCCACGGGGTTTCGACTTGGCAGAATTCCCAACTCTTGGAATTCTTCAGGGCTCCCCCATTAATCCGTCTATTATTCCCATGAATTCCCCAAGATATTAAAAAGCGGCTTTTGATTGGAGCACTAACGGATGGCAATCCGTCTGGCGATGTAAGACAATTTTTCATTTATTCCTCTTAATGTGCATTTATTTCATACAATATGAGAGGGAGAGAGAGGGAAAGAGAGAGGAGAGATTGAGAGGAGAGATATAGATAAATGAGAGAAAGAGAGGAGAGAGAGAGAGGAGAGAAAGAGATGAGAGAGAGATGAGAGAGAGAGATGAGGGAGAGAGAGATGAGAGAGAGATGAGAGATGAGAGAGAGAGAGATGAGAGAGAGAGATGAGAGAGAGAGATGAGAGAGAGAGAGAGATGATGGATGGATGGATGGATGGATGGATGAATGAATGGATGAATGGATTGAATGGAAGGAAATGCACACACACTTCTGGTGGCAGGTAGTTCCACTGGTCAATCGTCCTCCCTTGTCAGGAAATTTCTCCTTAATTCCAGGTTGCTTCTCTTCTTGATGAGTTTCCATCCCTTGTTTCTCGTCCTGCCTTCCGATGCTTTGGAAAATAAACTCAGTTAACATCCGTGGCATGACAGGCCATTCAGATGAAGCCAAACTTATTTAGCAACTGGTCTGTCTTAGCTAGCCAGGGATGAAATTTGGGGCTCAAGTTGTGCTCGTAACTCGAGGGCTTACCGGTTATCGTCAATCGGCTGTCAGATGCAAAGAAATCTCTGGTTTTCTTCCCCCCCCCCCCCCCACAGTCAAAAGCCATGTGTGGGACTGTTGCTCGCCTACCCACGCAGTGCGAGGAAGGTTCAGCACGAACAGCGTTTAGTTGCCCAGAGTAACAGGTGAATGTTTTTTTGAAGGTTTTATCCTTCCACCGCCAACACGCAAAAAGGTTAGCTGAGTGCAGAGGTTTTTATGTTGTGGAAGATCGCAAGGGTTGGGTTGCGAGCGAGCTCTCTCCGTTCCACCGAGGAGAAAATAGAAATCATCTCCCCCATTTCTCCAGGGTGGAAACGCATTCTTTCGCAGTGAGAACAGCTCTCCAAATGGGAAGGTCCCACGGGAGAAATTCTTCCCCGGGGGTTTGTCTCCGGCGACGGAATGGAAACACAGGAAAACCGGAGGGATGAGTGCACCACGGAAGCTGCTCACTAACTTACATGCCTCTCAGCCACCGCTTTGCTCTATGGCAGGAGTCTCCAACCTTGGCAACTTGAAGCCTGGAGGACTTCAACTCCCAGAATTCCCCAGCCAGCTGGGGAATTCTGGGAATTGAAGTCCTCCAGGCTTCAAGTTGCCAAGGTTGGAGACCCCTGCTCTATGGGGGCCAAGAGGCCGTCAGAATTCACTGACCTTCTCTCCCCCTTTGAAATCGAACTCTGAAACAAATTGAACATGGGAAGAGTTCCTGGAGGCTATCCAAACGAACCCCCCTCCTCCCCGAGTCTCTGTGGAGATTCTCAATCCTCCATGTCGTGGTCGTTGGAGCGTCATCCCTGGAAGTTTTCAAGAAGAGATTGGACGGCCATCTGTCAGAAATGGGGTACGGCAGTGATGGCTAACCTTTTTGCCATCGTGTGCCAGGAGGGGGCGGTGGGGGGGTCATGTGCACGCGTGCCCATACCCATAATTCTATGCACCCTGTCCCCATGCATGCGTGCATGACCCCCCGCTCCTGGCACATGATGTCCCGGTAGGCCTGTTTTTCTTTCTCACCTGGCTCCAGGGCCTCTCTAGGAGTCTGGGGAGGGTGAAAACTGCCTTCCCCACTTCCCCGGAAGTCCTCCAGAGGCCGAAAATGGCCCGTTTAACAACTTCTGATGGGACTGGAAGGCCTGTTTTTTGCTGTCCCCAGCCTCCAGGGCCTCTCTAGGAATCTGGGGAGGAAGAAAATGCCCTTCCCCCCGCCACCCCAGAGGTCCTCCTGAGGCACTCCTGAGGCCAAAAACACCCCGTTTGACAACTTCCAATCTCACAAGACAGCCTGCTTGGCTGAGGAATTCTGGGAGTTGAAGTCCACCCATCTTAAAGGATGCTGACCAGGGAATTCTGGGAATTGAAGTCCACCCATCTTAAAGCACGCTGACCAGGGAATCCTGGGAGTTGAAGTCCACCCATCTTAAAGCACGCTGGCTGGGGAATTCTGGGAGTTAAAGTCCTTGTGCCTTAAAATTCCAAGTTTGAGACACTGTGGTCCATTTCTGCCCTCAGAAGTCGATGATGCTTTTCACGTTTATCGAGGGCTGCAGGAGAGTTCAGGCTCGTAACTCTCTGGACCATTTTTCACAGTCCAGCTGTTAAACTTGGCAACCTTTACATTGTACTCCTTTCCACATTTTTTCACAGCCGGTAGTTTTTCTGACCTGAGGGGGAGAGACGAGAACCCTCCCTGCCTCCCCGGCTCCTTCATTGTCGTCTGCATTCTAAACAAAAATATTTTCTCTGTTTTATCCTGGGTCCCCAATGCTGAGAAAAACTCATTTCAGTTGGGATCTGGCTGGTAAACAGGCTTGGTTGGGAGCTGCCAATCAAATAAACCAAGGAAAATTGCCAAATTAAAATCCTTCTGCACAAAACTGTGCTAAGGCCACTTTGGGATACATTTAAAAAAACAAAACAAATAAACTTTCTCAGAATAACAGAAGAATTGGAAGGGACTTTGGAGGTCTTCTAGTCCAGCGGTCACCAACTGGTGTGGTCCACGAGAAAATTTTGGTGCTCAGCAGAAAAATTATTTGCATTTTTTATATTGCACTAAATCGGGGGGTCCTCAAACTACGGCCCCTGGGCCGGATACGTGCAATGAACGCTTGTGTTGCTGCAGAGAGTCTCCCCCTTTGGGGTCTTTTTGTGTGGGTCAGAGGGGGGGAGAAATTCCGACTCGGGGTCTACATCGGCCTCCTGGTGTGGGGCTTTGGGCGAAGGCTGGAGGGAAGAGCCGCTGGTGGCGAAGAGCTGGAGGGCCTTGTTCCAGTGGGACTGCCTCATGTCCTGGAACTGGCTGACCATCTCAGCCTGCTGAGCCTCCAGGCACTGATACCTGGCCTTTCCGCACTCCCGCAGGTCTTCCCTCTGCTTGGAAAGCCTATGCTCCTAGTCCTCAGTGAGGTGCTTCTGCTGAGTCTCCTCAGTCAGATCCCTTTTTTTAAAAAAATTTTTTTTAAATTTTGATTTATATGCCGCCCTTCTCCGGAGACTCAGGGCGGCTTACAATGCGTTAAGCAATAGCCTTCATCCTTTTGTATATTTATACAAAGTCACCTTATTGCCCCCACAACTGGGTCCTCAATTTACCTACCTTAGAAAGGATGGAAGGCTGAGTCAACCTTGAGCCTGGGGAGATTCGAACCAGCAGAAATTGCAGGCAGCTGTGTTAATAACAGGGTGCACTAAACCACTGTACTATCAAGGCTCATTTGAACTGAGCCAGCTGTTTTGCCAACTCTTTCTCGTGGTGGCTGCTTAGCTCCAACAACTGCTTCCTGCTGGGGCCCTAAAGAGCCCAGGCGGGCAGGCAAAGAGTGGCTGGGAAGGGAGGGTCGAGTAGAGGCTGGTGAGGCGCCCCTCGATGTGAGTGACATTAAGTTGGCCACGCCCACCCAGTCACATGACCACCTAGCCACTCCCACCCAACCAGTCATTAGGCAGATCTTATTAGTGGTCCACGGGATTTAAAATGAGGAATTTAGTGGTCCCTGAGGTCCGAAAGGTTGGTGACCCTTGTTTTAGTCCAATCTTCTCCTCTAGCAAGAGACCCTATATCACTTCAGACAAATAACAGAATAACAGAAGGGACCTTGGAGGACTTCTAGTCTCCTCTTGAAAACTTCCAGTAATGAAGCACCCACAACTTCCACAACACCCTCAGCTGTCCTGATTTTATGGTTGGTTTTAAAATTGATATTGATTTTAATTGAAATGTTTTAAATTATGGGCCAAATTTCATTTAATTATTTTAAATCTATTTTAACTTGTGTCTATGAATGTTTTATATTTGGCTGTTCACCGCCCTGAGTCCGAAAGGAGAAGGGCGGTATAGAAATCTGAAAGAAAGAAAGAAAGAAAGAAAGAAAGAAAGAAAGAAAGAAAGAAAGAAAGAAAGAAAGAAAGAAAGAAAGAAACTTCTGGAGGCAAGTTGTTCCATTGATTAATTGTTCTAACAGTCAGGAAATTTCTCCTGAATTTTAGGCTGCTTCTCTCCTTGATTAGTTTCCACCCGTTGCTTCTTGTCCTGCCTTCGGGTGCTTTGGAAAATGGATTGACCCCCCCCCTCATCTTTTTAGGAGCCCCTCAAATCTTGGAAGATTGGGGGGTGCTATCGTATCACCCCTAGTTCTTCTTTCCATTAAACTGGACATTCCCAAGTCCTGCAAACTGTTCTTTGTAGGTTTTAGCCTCCAGCCCTCTCTAATCCTCTTGGTTGCTCTTCTCTGCACTCTTTCTAGAGCAGTGATGGCTAACCTTTTTGCCATCGTGTGCCAGGAAGGGGGGTGGGGGAGGTTCGCATGCACGTGTGCCCACACCCATTATTCTATGCACCCTGCCCCACACATGCAACCCCCCTTCCCCCCGCTCCTAGCACTCGATGGCCCAGTAGGCCCGTTTTTCTTTCTCACCTGGCTCCAGATCCTCTCTATGCATCTGGGGAGGGCGAAAACAGCCTTCCCCACCCCCTCGGAGGCCCAAAACGGCCCGTTTCCCAACTTCTGGTTGGACAGGAAGTGACTTTTTTGCTGTCCCCAGCCTCCAGAGACTCCGACGCATGCACACCAGAGCTGAGCTGGCGTGCCAGGCAACATGGCTCCACGTGCCGCCTGTGGCACACGTGCCATAGGTTCGCCATCATGGTTCTAGAGTCTCAACATCATTTTTTTATAATATGGCGACCAAAATATTCCAAGTGTGGCCTTACCAAGGCATTATAAAGTGGTATTAACACTTCATGTGATCTTGATTCTGTTAAGGATATTGTTGTGTTATCAACCAGCAGAGTAAGTGCACAGAGAAACGGCACTGAGAGCAATGAATACAATACATACAAACTGGTTTAACAAAGCTTTTACTTTGTAGTAAAAAACAATTGCATAGTCTTTTAGTCAATCCAAGTCTTTAGCCATTCAAATCAGTCCGAAGTTACAGATATCCTCTTACCAGACAAACAGCAGTAATTCACGCTGGTAACAAATCACGATGATAGCAGATCCATCCACTTCTTCACACACGACAGTAACAGTTTCAACCAGCAAGTCAAGCAATGATGAGAGCAGGTCCAACAATACCATATCCTAACAGATTCTATCCCTCTGTTTATGCATCCTAAGATTGTGTTGGGTACCGCTGCACAGTGCTGACTCATATTTAAGTGTATTATTTTTCACCTTGGGTTGGGCCAAGAAGTCGTGGTGATGTCATTGGCCCTGAGCCTAGCCTTATGTTGTGGCCCGCCAGCGGCCTGCGCGGATCGTGGCTGATCCCGACGACGAGGAGGCTGGTGTGGGGTCGCGCCAGCAGCCTGTGCAGCCGGCGCTCACGTCGGACAGCGAGGAGGCTGAAGAGGATGTGGTGCCAGAGGCAGAGACTCAGCCAGGGCCTTCAGAACCTCCAGAGGCTCCTTCAAGTGGAGAGAGCGAACTGGAGGAGCCTCTCCTCAATGCTCCAGCACGCAGGGCTGCCAAAAGGCAGGAGTGGCTACTCAGGAGGAGGAGGTCTCCTCGAGAGTAAGGCTTGAGGATAATTGGCCACTCCCTTAGCCTATTTAAGTCACATGCAGTTAGTAATTTCTTGCAGGAAACAACATGTAATTATTACAGAGCATTTTGGAGAGTGAGTGTCTTATTGTATCTTGTTTTCTGGGCTGGTTGCCAACCTTTGCCGGACTTTGTTTATTCTTGGTACGTTTATAACTTTGATAAGGACCTTTGATGTGTGTCACAATCCTTGGGAATCCGGAGCTGGGGCAGAACACCCTAGGTGAAAAGAACAGAAGCTGGGTCTGTCCCAGGAGATTTCCACCTGGGGAAAGGATTTGCTGGGTCTGGGAGGTTAATTTGGGGGGGGTGAAAGCCTCTGCTGTCAGGAGGAATGTTTTGATGAGAAGCAGAGCTGGGTTGAGCTTCTCGATCCAAAGACCGACAGGCATGTGAAAAGGATGAAAATTGGACCGTGGAAAATGTTGCATCTTCTCAAGCCACCAGATGCTCTGCAGAGGGGCAGGAGCCCTTCCCAGAATCCCCCAACCTCCATAGCAGTGGCGGGGTTTCAAAAATTTGTGGGCGTGGCTTGGTGGGCATGGCATGGCTTGGTGGGCGTGTCAGGGAAAGGATACTGTAAAATCTCCATTCCCTCCCCACTCCAGGGGAAGGTTACTGCAAAATCCCCATTTCCTCCCGATCAGCTGGGACTCGGGAGGCAGAGAACAGATGTGGGCGGGGCCAGTCAGAGGTAGTATTTATTGGTTCTCCGAACTACTCAAAATTTCCGCTACCGGTTCTCCAGAACTGGTCAGAACCTGCTGAAACCCACCTCTGCTCCATAGCTGTTGCTGGGCATTCTGGGAACATATGGAGGATGAAGGGTGAAGGAAGATGGCCTAAAGTAGTTCTAGCTTAATGACCAGTTTCTTAGTGACTATGCTTCCAGGAAGTGCTGATGGTTTCCAAAAAGTGTTGGTGGGCTTTGAGGAGGTGCTGGTGGACTTCCAAGAAGCGCTGGTGGGATTCGACAAGAAACAATGGATGGAAACTAATCAAGGAGAGAAGCAACCTGGAATGAAGGAGAAATTTCCTAACAATGAGGACAATTTAACCAGTGGAAAGGCTTGCCACCAGAAGTTGTGGGTGCTCCATCACTGGAGGTTTTTAAAAAGAGATTACCAATAAAGGAGAATATTTGTAGATCAGGGTTGAAATGAGGCATCCTTGATCACCCAAACGAGGTAACATCATCAGTGCCTCAATCTAAGAAGAGACTGGACAGTCATTTTCTGGAAATTATAGGGTCTCCTGTTTGAGCAGGTGGTTGGACTCGAAGGTCTTTTCCAACTCTTCTGTTATTTTACTATTCTGCTATTGTTATTCTATCATTCGGTTATTCTGCAATTCTATCATTCTGTTATTCTGCTATTCTGTTATTCTACTGTTCTGTCATTTTGCTATTCTGTCATTCTATCATTCTGCTATTCTGTTATTCTACTGTTCTGTCATTTTGCTATTCTGTCATTCTGTCATTCTGCTATTCTGTTATTCTGCAGTTCTGTCATTTTGCTATTCTGTCATTCTATCATTCTGCTATTCTGTTATTCTGTTATTCTATTCTGCTATTGTTATTCTATCATTCTGCTATTCTGTTATTCTACAGTTCTGTCATTTTGCTATTCTATCATTCTGTCATTCTATCATTCTGCTGTTATTCTATTCTGCTATTGTTATTCTATCATTCTGCTATTCTGTTATTCTACAGTTCTGTCATTTTGCTATTCTGTCATTCTATGATTCTGCTATTCTGTTATTCTGTTATTCTATTCTGCTATTGTTATTCTATCATTCTGCTATTCTGTTATTCTACAGTTCTGTCATTTTGCTATTCTATCATTCTATCATTTTGCTATTCTGTTATTCTATTCTGCTATTGTTATTCTATCATTCTGCTATTCTGTTATTCTACAGTTCTGTCATTTTGCTATTCTGTCATTCTGTCATTCTATCATTCTGCTGTTATTCTATTCTGCTATTCTGTTATTCTACAGTTCTATCATTTTGCTATTCTATCATTCTATCATTTTGCTATTCTGTTATTCTATTCTGCTATTGTTATTCTATCATTCTGCTATTCTGTTATTCTACAGTTCTGTCATTTTGCTATTCTATCATTCTATCATTTTGCTATTCTGTTATTCTATTCTGCTATTGTTATTCTATCATTCTGCTATTCTGTTATTCTGCAGTTCTATCATTTTGCTATTCTGTCATTCTATCATTCTGCTATTCTGTTATTCTGCAGTTCTGTCATTTTGCTATTCTGTCATTCTATCATTCTGCTATTCTGTTATTCTACAGTTGTCATTTTGCTATTCTGTCATTCTATCATTCTGCTATTCTGTTATTCTGCAGTTCTGTCATTTTGCTATTCTGTCATTCTATCATTCTGCTATTCTGTTATTCTGCAGTTCTGTCATTTTGCTATTCTGTCATTCTATCATTCTGCTATTCTGTTATTCTGTTATTCTATTCTGCTATTGTTATTCTATCATTCTGCTATTCTGTTATTCTACAGTTCTGTCATTCTGCTATTCTGTCATTCTTCTATTCTGCTATTGTTATTCTGCCATTCTGCTCTTCTGTTATTCTGTCATTCTATCATTCTGCTCTTCTGTCATTCTGCTCTTCTGTTGTGAAAGGAGTCGTGGCTGATGGAAGTGGGGCAGCTTTTCAAAATGAGACCAAATTAAGCTGGCCGACCCTTTACAGGATGATGTCAACGTTGATGATGACGATGGTCTTTTCGTTCAGAGTTGGTCTCTGCCGTCCTCTTTCGCTCCTTCCGTGCCGATCATGCAGAAAGAAACCAGCACATCTTCTTTCCAAAGAAGGAGAACGTGAAATTCCTCATCTCCCAAAGCAACTGAAGAATTGGGGAGGGGAAGGAGTGGGGGCAGAGAAGGAGACCCGGAGAGGGAGGGAGGATGCAGAAGGAGCAACCTATTCAGTGGTAGAACATCCCGACTGTCACCACTCACCGACGCCCAGTTTGCTCTGCTCCCTCTTCTCCAGCAGTCAGAACATAACTCTTTCTTTCTTTTCTGTCTTTCCTCCTTCTTCTTTTTTTTTTAATCACCAGCTCTATTCATCATTTCTGTGTTGGAGCCGTCTAGATAAAGTGGCAGTAAATTAGAAAGTGTGAAAGAGGTGATTGGGGAGCCTGTAAACTGGAGGTTATTTTTATTTAAAAAAAAAAAAAACATAAGAAGGAAAAGAAGGGGAAGGAAGGCATTTCTCCCTCTCCCCCCTCTCTCTTTCTTTCTCTCTCTTTTCCTCTTTCTTTTTTTCTCTGTCTCTCTTTCTGTCTCCCTCTTTCTCTTTCTCTTTCTCTTTCTCTCTGTCTCTGTCTCTCTCTGCCTCTCCCTCCCTCTCTTTCTGTCTCTCTTTCTCTCTGCCTCTCTCTCTTTCTCTCTCTGTCTTTCTCTGTCTCTCTCTCTTTTTGTCTCTTTCTCTTTGTCTCTCTCTCTTTCTCTCTGTCTCTCTTTCTGTCTCTCTCTCTTTCTGTCTCTCTCTCTCTCTCTCTCTCTTTCTGTCTCTCTCTCTGCCTCGCTCTTTCTTTCTCTCACTCTTCCTCTCTGTCTCTGTCTCCTTTTCTCTCTCTGTCTCTCTCTCTCTTTCTGTCTTTCTCTCTCCGTCTGTCACTGTTTCTCTGTGTTTTTCTCTCTTTCTCTGCTCTTGTCTCTGTCTCTCTCTGTCTCTCTCCCTCTTTCTCTTCTCTGTCTCCCTCCCTCCATCTATCTGTCTCTCTCTCTGCCTTGCTCTCTATTTCTTTCTTTCTCTCTCTCTTCCTCTCTCTCCCTCCTTGTCTCCTCTCTCTCTCTCTCTTTCTCTCTCTCTCTCTTTCTCTGTCTATCTCTCTCCGTCTGTCACACTGTTTCTCTGTGTTTTTCTCTCTTTCTCTGGTCTTGTCTCTGTCTCTCTTTCTCTGTCTCTCGCCCTCTTTCTCTTTCTCTGTCTCCCTCCCTCCATCTATCTGTCTCTCTCTCTGCCTTGCTCTCTATTTCTTTCTTTCTCTCTCTCTTCCTCTCTCCCTGTCTCTGTCTCCTCTCTCTCTCTCTCTCTCTCTCTCTCTTTCTCTGTCTCTCTCTCCATCTGTCTCTCTGTTTCTGTGTTTCTCTCTCTCTCTCTGCTCTTGTCTCTGTCTCTCTTTCTCTCTGTCTCTCGCCCTCTTTCTCTTTCTCCCTCCCTCCATCTCTCTCTCTCTCTCTTTCTCTGTCTATCTCTCTCCATCTGTCTCTCTCTCTGTTTCTCTGTGTTTTTCTCTCTCTGCTCTTGTCTCTCTCTCTTTCTTTCTCTCTGTCTCTCTCCCTCTTTCTCTTTCTCTGTCTCCCTCCTTCCATCTGTCTTTCTCTCTCTCTGCCTTGCTCTCTATTTCTTTCTCTCTCTCTCTCTTCCTCTCTCTCTCTCTGTCTCTCTTTTCTTTCTCTCCCTCCTTCTCTTTCTGTCTCTCTTTCTCTGTCTATTTCTCTCTGTCTCTTTCTTTCTCTGTCTGTGTTTCTCTCTCTCTCTCTGCTCTTGTCTCTATTTCTCTTTCACCCCTCCACCCCACCTCCCAGCCCTACTTCTCCAAGCCTAGCTGGCCAGGCAGGGCATTGTTCCCCATCTCTGCATCCTTTCCATCTCCGCTGCATCCCGTTGCCATGGCAATGTCTCCGTCCTTTCCTTCCTGTCTCCCTTTCAGTCCCAGCTATTGGCAGGCGGGGATCAAAAGGATTGTCTCTTCCGCAGATCCAGGCTGGCGAATGTGCAACCTTGCTCCTCGGACACCCAGCAGGGATATTGCTGAGGGTGCCCCTGCCCCTTGGCCATGAATGCTCAGGAAGGCTAGCCGTGGGGGGGCACGGGACACCCCAATGTGGAGCTCTGTGGCTGATGAGAATGGGGGTCCAACCTCACTTCCTCCCCCCCCCCAAAAAAAATCTAGAAAGCCACCAATTTGCAAGCCTTGGAAACGGGAAGCTAAGCTGTGTGGCTTTTGAGCTTCTGTTAATGATCCCAGAATAGTTTCTTAATCTTTCAAAAGATGAGTGGACTTCAAGTCCCAGAATTCCCCATCTACAGGTAGTCCTCGACTTACGACCCCAATTCAGCCCGACATTTCTCTTGCAAAGTAAAACCCTTGTTAACTGAATTCTGCCCCCATTCGATGACCTTTCTTGCGACCGTTGTTAAGTGAATCGCCTCAGGTGTTAACTTAGTAACAGTGTCGTTAAGGGAATCTGGCTTTCCCCCTTGACTTTGCTTATTTATAAGATGGTCGTAAGAGGGGATCCCGTGATTATAGGATGCTGCAGCCGTCGTAAATATGAGCCAGCGTCTGAATTCTGATCACGGGGCCACGGGGATGCTACTACGGTCATAAATGTGAAAAATTGTAACTTTGAATGGTCGCTAAATGAACTGTTGTAAGTCGAGGACTGCTTGTACTTTGGGAGTTGAAGTCCATACCTCTTAAATCATGGTGGCTGGGGAATTCTGGGACTTGAAGTCCCATTTTGATTAAAGGATAGTAGTTGGAGAATTCTGGGACTTGAAGTCCAGTTTGATTAAATCATGCTAACTGGAGAATTCTGGGACTTGATATTTGTTTTTGTTTTTTTTGTTTTGTTTTTATTGGATTTATATACCGCCCTACTCCCGAAGGACTCAGGGCGGTGAACAGCCACAGAATAAAACACATAAATACAAAAATTTAAAATAGAATAAAAACGAATTAAATAATTTGGCTGAGACAAATTTAAAATACCCAATAATTTAAAAACAAATTAAAATTTACATTTAAGAGGGGAAAAGATTTAGGCCAGGCCAGCTTGATGAAATAAAAAAGTCTTAAGCGCGTGACGGAAGGTGCGCAGATCTGGGATCCTCCGTATCTCCGGGGGGAGCTCATTCCAGACAGTAGGTGCCCCCACAGAGAAGACTCTCCCCCTAGGGGCCGCCAGTCGACATTGTTTGGCCGACGGCACCCGGAGGAGCCCCTCTCTATGGGAGCGTACTGGCCGGTGGGAGGCTATTGGTGGTAGCAGGCGGTCCCGTAGATAACCAGGTCCTAAGCCATGGAGCGCTCTAAAGGTGATAACCAAAACCTTGAAGCGCACCCGGAAGACCACCGGGAGCCAGTGCAGCTCGCGCAGGAGAGGTGTTACATGGGAACGCCACGTCGCTCCCATTACCACCTGCGCGGCCGCACTCTGCACCAGTTGGAGCCTCCGGGTGCTCCTCAAGGGGAGTCCCATGTCCCCTTTGATTAAAGGACAGTTGGAGAATTCTGGAACTTGAGGTCCACTTTGATTAAATCATGCTAACTGGGAATTCTGGGACTTAAAGTTCATTTTGATTAAAGGATAGTAACTGGAAAATTCTGGAACTTGAGGTCCACTTTGATTAAAGCATGCTAGGTGGGGAATTCTGGTACTTGAAGTCCACTTTGATTAAATCATGCTAACTGGGAATTCTGGGACTTGGTCCAGTTTGATTAAAGCATACTAACTGGGAATTCTGGCATTTGAAGTCCACTTTGATTAAAGAATAGTAACTGGAGAATTGTAGAACTTGATGTCCACTTTAATTAAAGCATGCTAGCTGGGAAATTCTGGAACTTGAAGTCCACTTTGATTAAATCATGCTAACTGGGAATTCTTGGACTTGAAGTCCAGTTTGATTAAATCATACTAACTGGGAATTCTGGCATTTGAAGTCCACTTTGATTAAAGAATAGTAACTGGAGAATTGTAGAACTTGAAGTCCACTTTGATTAAATCATGCTAACTGGGAATTCTAGGACTTGAAGTTCATTTTGATTAAATCATGCTAACTGGGAATTCTGGGACTTGAAGTCCAGTTTGATTAAAGGATAGTAACTGGAAAATTCTGGAACTTGAGGTCCACTTTGATTAAAGCATGCTAGGTGGGGAATTCTGGTACTTGAAGTCCACTTTGATTAAATCATGCTAACTGGGAATTCTGGGACTTGGTCCAGTTTGATTAAAGGATAGTAGTTGGAAAATTCTGGGCGCTAAAGCCCACCCATCTTATAGTTCCCGAGGTCCAGAAACACTGTTCTAATAGCTAAACCTTTACATCACGAGATCTTTTATGAAACTCCTTGGTCTTCATCTCAAAGACTCCTCCCTTGGGCTTTTCTTACTCTTACTATTTTAAATATAAGCTAAAAAGAAATACACTTCAGAGACCAACTATTTTAATCTGGATCATTATTTCCTCAACGGATTTTTTTCCAGGATTTTGACCTTTTACCACAGATTTTACTTGCAAAGCTTAAATTTACAATCTTTGCAAGCTATCTTTCTTACTGCGTCACACGGTGCCGGCGGAATGTGAGATGGTGACCGTTATCCAATATTGTAAATCAATTCCTCAAGATGACAAATTTGGTCTCCAAAACTTACAGGGGGCGACAGGAAAGATTGAAATATTCGGATGTATTTCGCTAAGTGGGAAGCCTATTCCAAGCCAGTCGGCCCAGCTCGTTTGAGTTTCGCTAAACCTGGGTTAATTTGGAATTATTTTTAAGCTGCTCAAGCTGTGTCACTAATTAAGGATACAGGATGCTGTGTGAATACCTAAAATGAGTTTATTCACTAACTGGGTCACAGATGTGGTATGAACAGAACCAAAGAGTGAGAAAGGAAGGCTGTTTCAGGACCCTGTGATGGAGAAATGCAGGAGGGATGTTTGAAATGACAAGATTTAGGTTAGGTTTAGGTTTATTAAATTTGTATACCGCCCTTCTCCCGAAGGACACAGGGCGGTGAACAGCCAAGATTAAAATACATACAATATAAAAATTAAGATGAATTAAAACAGAATTAAATCAAATTGGCTTCCCAAAAATTTAAAACCCTTTGCCCATAAAATAACCCATTAAAATTTTAAGCCAGCCCAGCTTGCCAAAATAGAAACGTTTTCAGAGCCCAGCGAAAGGTTCAGTCGTATTCCTGAGGGTAGCTCGTTCCAGAGGGCGGGTGCCCCCACAGAGAAGGCTCTCCCCCTGGGGGTCGTCAGTCGACATTGCCTGACCGACGGCACCCTGAGGAGACCCTCTCTGTGGGAGCGGATTGGCCGGTGGGAGGTTATCGGTGGCAGAAGGTGGTCTCGGAAATACCCGGGCCCTAAGCCATGGAGTGATTTAAAGATGAGAACCAATACCTTGAAGCGCACCCAGAAGACCACTGGGAGCCAGTGCAGCTTGCGCAGGAGAGGTGTTACATGGGAGCGCCATGTCGCCCCCATAATAACCCACACGGCTGCATTCTGGACCATTCTGGAGCCTCCGGGTGCTCCTCAAGGGGAGCCCCATGTAGAGAGCATTGCAGTAGTCTAGGCGAGAGGTGACGAGAGCGTGAGTGACCGTGCATAAGGAGTCCCGATCCAGAAAGGGACGCAACTGGCATATCAGGCAAACCTGATAGAAAGCCCCCCTGGCCACAGCCATCATATGCTCTTCTAAAGACAGCCGTGTATCCAGGAGGACGCCCAAGTTACGAGCCCTCTCCGTGGGGGCCAATGACTCGCCCCCAATAGCCAGAGATGGCTATATCGGGACGCCGGCAGCCACAGCCACTCGGTCTTGGAGGGGTTGAGTCGGAGCCTGTTCCTCCCCATCCAGACCCGCACGGCCTCCAGGCACCGGGACATCACTTCAAGGGCATCGTTGGGGTGGTCTGGGGTGGAGATGTACAGCTGAATATCATCAGCGTACAGACAAGGAAGTTTAATTTTCCAAAAACACTAGAAACAACTTTTTTATATATAAACACTTTATTAAACTTTTATTACATTAAAAGCATAAAAAATTATTTCACTGAACAACAGCTAATTGTGGTGTTTTTCATGTGACAATAATTTGTGCATTATTTACAAAAATTAAATTGTGCGTATTTACATTCTTATTTTATCTATTACTTGTACTTAATAACTATCTTCAATCTATCTCCGTTCTATCCAGTTATACCACTGTTCCCACACATTGTAAAATATCGATGTCTCTTTATCTTTTAAACTCAGCGTTAATTTGTCCAAATGGACAAATAGAAACAACTTTTTCTGGACCATTGCAACTCGTGAATTCTTTTGAGTAGAGGATTTGGAAGAAATTGTCAAACTGAAACTGGACTAAATGAGGTTTTAACCTTCCTTTACGTTCTGTGAGTCTGAGATAGTTTCAGTTGGGACAGGGATCCAGGTGTTTTAATGGACAACCTCTTAAGTAAAAAAACACAATCCTAGGTTGCATCAACAGAGGGATAGAATCAAGATCACATGAAATGTTAGTATCATTTTATAAGGCCTTGGTAAATACCACAATTGGTATTTTTCATAAGGTGACCAGATTTTAACATTGGTAAAGAGGGACACCATTGTGGGCGTGGCTTACTTTGTGGGCGTGGCTTGGAGGTCATTTGACTGGGTGGGCATGGCTAGCTGGTCATGTGACCGGGTGGCCATGGCTATGTGTATAGGGACTACTCAGAGGGCTGAAAAAAAGTCATTTCTGACAGGTCCTCGCACATTTGACCGGTCTTCGCACTTATGACTGGTCATCATTTATGCCCATTGTAGCATTCTTAAGAACCGTGTCACTCATTTCACAACTGCTTCTCTTCACCATGGTGATAAGATAGGGAAAAAAACGTAAAATGTGAAGACAGTCGTAAGTTCGAGGACTGGTCAAAAGTGCGAGGACCAGTCAAAAATAACTTTTTCAGCCCTCTGAGTAGTCCATATGCACAAAAGGACTACCCAGAGGGCTGAAAAAAGTCATTTCTGACTGGGCCTCGCACTTTTGACTGGTCCTCACACTTATGACCATCCTCACATTTATGCCCGTGCAGCTTTCTTAACAACCATGTCACTCATTTCACAACTGTTTCTCTTCACCATGGTGACAAGATAGGGCAAAAATGTAAAATGTGAGGACAGTCGTAAATTCGAGGACTGGTCAAAAGTGCGAGGACCAGTCAAAAATAACTTTTTCAGCCCTCTAATTAGTCCATATGCATAAAAGGATACAGCAATAGAGAGGGATGAAGGAAGGGAAGGGAAATTAGAGTAGGAGTGAGGGTAAGAGAGGGAGGAAGAGAGGAGGAGAAGGAGAAAGGAAGAGGAAGTAGGGAGGAGAAGAAGAGAGGGGGGAAGAAAAAGTAAGAAGGAAAGAAAAGAGAGGTGGTAGGTTTGAGGAGAAAGATTGCTGTACAATAAAAAAGATGAAAGGGAAGAAAGCCGACCCCAAACAAATATAAAGATATTAAGATAAAGAATGAATTGTTAAACTTTAAAGAATAAAAGAGAACAAATATGAATAAATAGCAATAATTAGAAACACACATACAAACATACAATGTATTTTCTTTGAACAGAATATTTGGCCGGTTCACAAATTTAAACAGTGTTTAGTCATTTCAATTAAATTTACGATTTCTATATTTCCTTTTTGCCATATTTATTCCTCATCTATTTTTTTAAAAAAACAATATTACCTTTCATCCTCATCTCTAATCTTAATCACATTCAATTTTTCCCTTCTATTCTATATTATACCCCTTCCCATTGTCATCTATTTTTATATCCATCCTCACATTGGTTAATTATGTAATTATGTAATACAGTTGTTTAATACAAATTCCACATTTTAATATAAATCAATTAGTTATATAACTATCTTTTTTGTATATTAATATGAACATGAATATTCCAATTATTTCCATGCAATCCAATTTCTTACAAATTAATTAATTATATTTACCAATAATAATAAACCAAATAATTTCCCCCATATATTCCTCCAAACCACAACTTAACCATTTCTGCTTTCAACACAATATACAATTAATAGTATCTCAATTATTACAATTCCCTAGTTAAATAGAGCTTTTTTTCTTTTGTGTTTTAAAATCTTTTGCCCTAAATTTCCATTTGTTTTCAGTTTTGCACCTACCTTTTTTGGTGAGGAAAAAGAAAAAGAAAAAGAAATCTCTCTCTGCCTCATTTTGTCACGTTGCAGCAAAGACCCTGCTTTACTTTCGCTTTCGCTTTTCAGCATAGCTAGGGGGAAAAAAATCTGCTCCAGGAACTCTTTGCAGCTAGCAACAGAACAGAGCCCTGCCCAAAACAGCTGAGAGCAAATCAGCTGAGGGTGGGGAAGCCGAGCTAATCAACTTGTGCTAATTAACCTATGTGGAAGCTGTAAGGGGCTGTTTTTTCTATTTTTGCAGGCATCGGTCTACTCATTTGTTTTCTTTTAACACTGATCACCTGTAGGGCAGCCCTTTGAAGCCCCGCGGCAAGAGTTTAAACAGTTTTTTTCCCTCTAGCCATCAGCTGGGACTCAGGAGGCAGCCGGGACTCAGGAGGCAGAATGAAAAATCAGGACTTTTTTAAAATGCCGCGGGACGCAGGACAAATTGCTAAAAATCAGGACTGTCCCGCCAAAAGCGGGACGTCTGGTCACCTTAATTTTTCATCCAGTTTTGGTTATCACGATATTAAAAAAATTGTTGAGACTCTACAAAGGGTGCAAAGAAGAGCAACAAAGATGATTAGTAGACTGAAGGCTAAAATATCTGAAGAACGATTGCAGGAATTCAGTTTGTCTAGTCTGTTGAAGAGAAGGTGATGTGATAGGAGTCTTCCAGTATTTGAGGGGCTGATCCAAAGAAGAAGGGGTCAACCTATTTTCCAAAGTATCTGAAGGCAGGACAAGAAGCAATAGATGGAAATTAATCAAGGAGAAAAGCAACCTAGAACTAAGGAGAAATTTCCTGATGGTGAGAATCAGTAGAATGCAGGTGTGGGCTTCAAAAATTTTAGCAAGGGGTTCTCTCCCAGGTGCTGGGTGGGCGTGGCCATGGTGGGTGTGGCCTAGTTGGCCTCCTGCACCATGGCGGGGGTGGGGGTGGCATTTTTGCTCTCCCCGGACTCTGGAGGCTTTTTTCGAGCCTCCGGGAGGGCGAAAACGGCCTCCCCAGGCTCTGGAGGCCCTCTGGAGGCCTGTCCGAACTTCCGGTAGGCCCATTTTTCGCCCTTCCCCAAGCCTCCCCACACATCCTGCATCCAAAACGGGCCGCGTGGGGATTCCTGGGAGGGGAGGGATGGGCGGGGCCAGCCAGGAGTGGGATTTGGGGGTTCTCCGAATTGCACAGAATCTTACCTAGAGGTTCTGCCGAACCCCTGCGAACCCTCAGCAGCCCAACCCTGGTGGAATGGCTTTTCTTCAGAAGTGGGTGCTCCATCACTGGAGAGGTTCAGAAAGAGACTGGACACCTGTTTGTCTGGAATGTTAGAAAGTCTCCTGCTTGGGTTGGACTAGAAGACCTTCCGGGGACCCTTCCAGCTCTACTCTTCTGTGATTTGTGTCTTTTGAACTTTTGGAAATGAATGGAAACAGCTTGCCTTCAGAAGCTATATAGTTGCTTCATCACTGGAGGCTTTCAAGACGAGACTGGACATTTCGTTTTGTCTGGAATGGTGTAGAAACTCCCGCTTGAGCAGGGGGTTGGACTAGATGACCTCCAAGGTCCCTTCCGACTCTGTTATTCTGTTATGATCACGTCTCATATTGTTGATGTCATCGCTTGATCATATAGTTAAAATGTCCTTTCAGGTCTTCCAGGCACGGCTCATAGATTTGTTGGGTTTAACGGCATGGACCAAAACTGAATATGCTTGGGGAAACTATATAATTTACCAGGGTTTTCAATCTTTAAGCACCACACAAAATAAAAGCCAGAAATGACATCTCACGTTGTGGTTCCTATTTATTTGGGAAAAAAATAGCAATTTTTTTTTTTTTCTTCAGCAGTCCTGGAAAACATATTCCTCTTATGACGCCACCGGCTTCAGGAGGGTAGCAGATGGAGAAAAATCCCCAATTAGCGTGTTTAGAAGGGTCTCCAGGCAGTTACCTCGTCTTATACGAGAAAGAAATAGATTTGCAAAAAAAATAATTGTTGTTTTCACCCTCCGGAAAAACTTATCCTCATCTGTCTGTCCTTTTACATTGGTTTTTTTTTTTTTAGAATTTCAGGTCAACCTGAAGAACCAGATGGGTCGTTATTTATTATGTTCAATTAATCACATTATTTGGTTTCTGGTGGTTATTGAGACTTTCCTTCCTGTTGAACAGGTTGCAGAATTCCCCAAAACCAAAGAAAAATCTTGGCCATTTTAAGAGGTGGGGACCAGCAGGGGAATTCTGGGAGTTGAAGTCCCCACCTCTTAAAATGGCCGTCTCGGTCATCCAGATCATGGTTGTCCCAAAGGTGTTATTTTTTTCAAGAGGCAACTGGACTTTCTGGTTTTTTCTTTGAAGATGTTTTGCTTCTCATCCAAGAAGCTTCTTCAATTCTGAGAGGATAGTGGGGAATGGAAGGATTTATACTATTTGCAGACAAAGCTGGTCATTTGCATCCTTTTAGAGGGTCGTTGAGGCCACTTGGAGGTTTGTCTGTGTCCTCAGGGTCACCTGAGTGGTGCAAATGGGTGTGAAGCCTTCTTGGAACTGTTGAAAAGATCCATGTTGTAGACTGGAGATAGATGGTGTCGTATCCCTCTCCCTCTGTTGAGAGAAGACTGTTCAATTTTGACATAGATGGCCTCTTTGACCCCTCTTTCAAACCAGCCGTCCTCTCTATCCAAAATCCTGGATTTCCCCACCAATTTTGGTCACCACGATGTAAAAAAGATGTGGAGACTCTGGAAAGAGTGCAGAGAAGAACAACAAAGAGGATTCGGGGACTGGAGGCTAAAACATACGAAGGATGGTTGCTGGAACTGGGTATGTCTAGTTTGATGAAAAAAAGGACTAGGGGTGACATGATAGCAGTCTTCCAATATCTCAGGGGCTGCCACAGAGAACAGGGAGTCGAGCTATTCTCCGAAGCACCTGAGGGCAGGACAAGAAGCAATGGGTGGAAACTAACCAAGGAGAGAAGCAACTTAGAACTAAGGAGAAATTTCCTGACAGTGAGAACAATTAAACCAGTGGAACAACTTGCCTCCAGAAGTTGTGACTGCTCCAACACTGGAAGTTTTAAAGAAGAGATTGGATAACCATTTGTCTGAAATGGTGTAGGGTTTCCTGCCTGGGCAGGGGGTTGGACTAGAAGACCTCCAAGGTCCCTTCAAACTCTGTTATTCTATTCCATTCCATTCCATTCCATTCCATATTCTATTCTATTCTATTCTATTCTATTCTATTCTATTCTATTCTATTCTATTCTATTCTATTCTATTCTATTCTATTCTATTCTATTCTATTCCATATTCCATATTCCATATTCCATATTCCTATTCCGTTCCATTCCATTCCATTCCATATTCTCTTCTCTTCTCTTCTCTTCTCTTCTCTTCTTCTCTTCTCTTCTCTTCTCTTCCATTCTGTATTTTATTCTATTCTATTCTATTCTATTCTATTCTATTCTATTCTATTCTATTCTATTCTATTCTATTCTATTCCATATTCCATATTCCATATTCCATATTCCATATTCCATATTCCATATTCCATATTCCTATTCCGTTCCATTCCATTCCATTCCATATTCTCTTCTCTTCTCTTCTCTTCTCTTCTCTTCTCTTCTCTTCTCTTCTCTTCCATTCTGTATTCTATTCTATTCTATTCTATTCTATTCTATTCTATTCTATTCTATTCTATTCCATTCCATTCCATTCCATTCCATTCCATTCCATATTCTATTCTATTCTATTCTATTCTATTCTATTCTATTCTATTCTATTCTATTCTATTCTATTCTATTCTATTCTATATTCCATATTCCATATTCCATATTCCATATACCTATTCCATTTCATTCCATTCCATATTCTATTCTATTCTATTCTATTCTATTCTATTCTATTCTATTCTATTCTATTCTATTCTATTCTATTCTATTCTATTCCATATTCCATATTCCATATTCCATATTCCTATTCCGTTCCATTCCATTCCATATTCTCTTCTCTTCTCTTCTCTTCTCTTCTCTTCTCTTCTCTTCTCTTCTCTTCTCTTCTCTTCTCTTCTCTTCTCTTCTATTCTATTCTCTTCTATTCTCTTCTATTCTATTCTATTCTATTCTATTTTATTCTATTCTATTCCATTCATTGGGCTTTGTTGTGCCAGGAACTGGTTATAGAACAGAATATCCAACCTCTGACAGGTCCATTTAAAAAAATAACACGATGGCAGTTGTTACCGCTGGGCCAAATATAAACATAAAATAGAATATAAAGAAATCCTTCCATTTCCCCACTATCCTGTCAGAGCTGAAAAAGCTTCTCGGAATGAGAAGCGAAATGTCTTCAAAAGAAAAAAAAACGAGAAAATCCAGTTGCCTCCTGAAAAAAGCACCTCATAGAGGTTTAAAATTTGGAGATTTGTGAACCAGTCGCCCAACAGGGCAAAAACGTTGAATTTTTTTTTTGGGAACGATGAGACGGTTATATAAAAATAGCGCTATAAAAGGTTTAGAGATTGCCTTCTTTTTCAAGATTGTTAGGATGCATGGGAGAATTTGGAAGGAGAGGCGCCGTTAAAAATTGGCAGGACTTTAAAAGATATTATTTCCCTCCTGGGTTCGTGGCAGTTTTGTTTTTTTCCCCCCTTAGATTTTTCCACAATTGTGAAAATGGCTTTTGTTGCTTCAGAACACATCCATGTTCTCTTCCCTGAGCATAGCAAGGGCAACCATTAATATTAATAAGGATATTAATAAGAAAAAAAGAGCCAGGCTTTGTGTTTTCATCCCTTCCATCAGGTTATCGACTTGCTCAAGCAAAGAAAGAAGTGGGGGAGGGACTTTGGAGGTCTTCTAGTCTGACCCCCTTTGTCCCAGGGGCAGGAATTCACTACATGTAGTCCTCGACTTACGACTACCATTGGGAACCAGAAAAAAAGCGGTTGTTAAGAGAGCCATGACCGATTTTACCATCCCTTTTGGCTACCGTTGTTCAGCAAATCACTGCCGTTAAGCGAGTCATGATGTCGTTAAGCGAGTCATGACGTTAAGCGAGTCATGATGTCGTTAAGCGAGTCATGATGTCGTTAAGCGAATCCAGCCACTCTGGTTGATTTTGCTTGTTGGAAGATGGCTGGGAATCGTGGCGATCACGTGACGGCGGGGCATTGAACCGTCGTAAACACAGTGTCAGTTTGCCAAGCGCCCGAATTTGGTTCGCGTGACAATTGAGTTTAGCATCCAATGGTCCCTAAGCAAATGGTCATAAGTTGAGGACTACCAGTACAAGTCGTCCTCGACTTACGGCCATTTGTTTCGGGACCGTTTGAAGTCACAGCAACGCTGAAAAAGTACCACCGACGAGCGCGATTGAGCCCCAAATTATTTGCCGCGATGTGAGACATTGCTTAAGTGAATTTTGTTCCATTTTACGATCTTTCTTGGCACCGTTGTTAAGCGAATCGCTGCGTTTTTGTTTTTGTTTTTAAATCAGTCACACAGTTGTGTTAAGTGAATCTGGTTTTCCTATTGACTTTGCTTGTCCAGAAGGGACATAAAAGGGGAATCACGTGAGGCCGGGACACTGCAACCGTCATAAGTGTGAGTCAGTGGCCAAGTGTCTGAATTATGATCACGTGACTGCATGGGAATGCTGCAACGGTGGTAAATGTGAAAAATGGTCGTAAGTCACTTTTTTCAGTGCCCTTGTCACTTTGAACAGCCCCTAAATGAAGTTTAAGTTGAGCATGACATATAAGTTACAACCAGTCCTCACACTTATGACCATCACAGCATCCCAAGAGTCACGGTCACAATCTCCAAGGAGAGGCCCTTGAAAAAGGAACAGAAGTGTGTCTTCTACCACCACCACCAC
>JAXLNS010000001.1:6843793-6881293 GCA_037215915.1 Pantherophis vulpinus
AAACTTGTGGCTTACAAGTGCTCAAATGTTGATCATGTGTCTGTGGGGAATGCTGTGACGGTTGTAACTGCGAGGACTGGTCATAAGTCCCTTTTTCCAGTGCCGTTGTAACTTCAGATGGTCATCTAATGAATGGATGTAAGTTGAGGACGACCTGTTCTTAAGCAGGGCTCCATGAGGTCACCTAGAACCCTCTCAGAGGCACTACTGATGAGGCAGATGCCACCTACAGGTAGTCCTCGAACTTACGACCATAGCCAAGCCCCAAATTTCCATTGCTATGCAAAGCAGTAAATTTTCCCCAATTTTATGACCTTTCTTGCCACAGTTGTTATGTGAATCACTGCTGTTGTTAAGTGAATCATGCTGACTTTTGAGTGTTTTGAGGTCCATCCATGCTGGCTGAGGAATTCTGGGAGTTGAAGTCCATCCATGCTGGCTGAGGAATTCTGGGAGTTGAAGTCCATCCATGCTGACTGAGGAATTCTGGGAGCTGAAGTCCAGTCATGCTGGCTGAGGAATTCTGGGAGTTAAAGTCCTGTCATGCTGGCTGAGGAATTCTGGGAGTTGAAGTCCATCCATGCTGGCTGAGGAATTCTGGGAGTTGAAGTCCATCCATGCTGGCTGGGGAATTCTGGGAGTTGAAGTCCATCCATGCTGACTGACAAATTCTGGGAGTTGAAGTCCATCCATGCTGGTTGGGGAATTCTGGGAGTTGAAGTCCATCCATGCTGGCTGAGGAATTCTGGGAGCTGAAGTCCAGGCATGCTGGCTGAGGAATTCTGGAAGTTGAAGTCCATCCATGCTAGCTGGGGAATTCTGGGAGCTGAAGTCCAGGAATGCTGGCTGGGGAATTCTGGGAGTTGAAGTCCATCCATGCTGACTGACGAATTCTGGGAGTTGAAGTCCATCCATGCTGACTGAGGAATTCTGGGAGTTGAAGTCCAGTCATGCTGGCTGAGGAATTCTGGGAATTGAAGTCCTGTCATGCTGACTGACAAATTCTGGGAGTTGAAGTCCATCCATGCTGGCTGGGGAATTCTGGGAGCTGAAGTCCAGGCATGCTGACTGACAAATTCTGGGAGTTGAAGTCCATCCATGCTGGCTGAGGAATTCTGGGTGTTGAAGTCCATCCATGCTGACTCAGGAATTCTGGGAGTTGAAGTTCAGTCATGCTGACTGGGGAATTCTGGGAGCTGAAGTCCACACAGCTTAAAGTTTCTAAGGTTAAAAAACACAACTGTATTTCTAAAAAAAATATAACAGAGTTTCTCAGCCTCCAGATGGGCACAACCGTCCATCTGACCTAAGTCCCGTAGGTAGGTTTTTCTCTGATTTTGTTCTTCTTTGTCCCCATCTGGAACAAACCTGAAGCCAAGAGGGCAAGGACGAAATCGGACAGCCGCTGATATACCTGGCAAATCCTCGAAAATGCTGGCTTCCATCCCCAACCTAAGATTCCCACGTGGGGCTTGGAATAAATCTGTCTCCATCTCTTCTCCCAGCCAGTATTTTCCTGGCAGACCGTGTCCGCTTTTCTTGCAGAGCTGGAATTTCTTCCTCCTCGGGTGGCCCGTAAATTTACGGCCGGTTCACGCAGCTGCCTCTTCAAACAGCTCTCTGGCCTGGCCCTCTCTCCCACGGATGGATCCAATCCCGGGAAATTCCTCCTTCGCCTTCCGAGCAATTCCCAGAAAGTCGGGAAGGGGGACGAGGCCCCGTCAGCAAAAAAAAAAGCTAGCTTGTTTTGCATCTTGGCGTACAGCTTGTTTTGCATCTTGGCAGTCCTTGACTTACAACAGTTCAGTTAGTGACCATTCCGGGTTACGACGGCACTGGGGAAAAAAAGTGACTTCTGACCGTTTTTCACACTTAACGACCGCTGCGACATCCCCATGGTCATGTCATCAAAGTTTAGATAGAAGGCAGGAGAAGAAGCAACGGATGGAAACTAAATCAAAGGAGAGAAGCAACCAGGAATTAAGGCGAAACTTCCTAACAGTGAGGACAATTCACCAGTGGAACAACTTGCCACCAGAAATCGTGGGTGCTCCATCACTGGAGGCTTTTAAGAAGAGACTGGACAGCCACTTGTCTGAGATGCAGAGGTGGTATTCAGCCGGTTCAGGCAGGTTTGGGCAAAGCGGTAGTGGCGACCTCTGGTGCCGCTCGGGCGCAATCCCGTCCTATATTGCTGTGTTTTTGACGCCACACGCATGTCTCCTTGAGCAGGGCAGGGGGCTGGACTAGAAGACCTCCAAGGGCCCTTCCAGCTCTGTTCTGCTCTGTTCTGTTCTTATTCCATATTTTCTCTTCTCTTCTCCAATTCTCTTCTCTCTCCTCTCCTGTCTATCTATCTTATCTATTGATATCTCTATATCTATCTCTATCCATCTATCCACCCACCCACCCATCCATCATTCATTCATCCATCCATCCTTTCCTTTCCTTTCTCTTCTCTTCTCCAATTCTCTTCTCTCTCCTCTCCTCTCCTGTCTATCTATCTTATCTATTGATATCTCTATATCTATCTCTATCCATCTATCCACCCACCCACCCATCCATCATCCATCCATCCATCCATCCATCCATCCATCCATCCATCCATCCTTTCTCTTCTCTTCTCTTCTCTTCTCTTCTCTTCTCTTCTCTTCTCTTCTCTTCTCTTCTCCAATTCTCTTCTCTCTCCTCTCCTCTCCTGTTTATCTATTGATATCTATATATCTATCTCTATCCATCTATCCACCCACCCACCCATCCATCATCCATCCATCCATCCATCCATCCATCCATCCTTTCTCTTCTCTTCTCTTCTCTTCTCTTCTCTTCTCTTCTCTTCTCTTCTCTTCTCTTCTCTTCTCTTCTCTTCTCTTCTCTTCTCCAATTCTCTTCTCTTCTCTTCTCCAATTCTCTTCTCTTCTCTTCTCCAATTCTCTTCTCTCTCCTCTCCTCTCCTGTTTATCTATTGATATCTATATATCTATCTCTATCCACCCACCACCGATCCATCATCCATCCATCCATCCATCCATCCATCCTTTCTCTTCTCTTCTCTTCTCTTCTCTTCTCTTCTCTTCTCTTCTCTTCTCTTCTCTTCTCTTCTCTTCTCTTCTCTTCTCTTCTCTTCTCTTCTCTTCTCTCCTGTCTATCGATCGATCTTATCTATTGATATCTATATATCCATCTCTATACATTGTGGCTGTAAATCGAGGACTACCTACAGATACAAATGAACAGAGTGGGAAGGGACCTTGTAGGTCATCTAGTCCAACCCCCAACCCAAGCAGGAGACCCTACACCATTTCTGACAGAGGGCAGTCCAGTCTCTTCTTGAAAGCCTCCAGTGATGAAGCTCCCACAACTTCCTAAGGCAACGTCTGTTCCATGGGTTGATTGTTGTTACTGTCAGAAAATTCTTCCTTATTTCTAGGTTGAATCTCTCCTTGGTCAGTTTTCATCCATTATTCCTTGTCTGGCCTTCAGGTGCTTTGGAAAATAGCTTGACCCCCCCTCCTCTCTGTGGCAGCCCCTCAAATATCAGAAGACGGCTATCCTGTCTCCCCTGGTCCTTCTCTACACTAGACTAGCCATGCCCAGTTCCTGCAACTGTTCATCGTATGTTTTAGCCTCCTGTCCCATCATCATCCTGGTTGCTCTTCTCTGCACTTTTTCTAGAGTCTCAACCTCTTTTTTTATAGTGGGGTGACCAAAACTGGATGCAATACTCTAGGTGTGGCCTTACTAAGGCTTTATAGAGTGGTATTAGTACCAGAGGTGGGTTTCAGCAGGTTCTGACCAGTTCTGGAGAGCCGGTAGCGGAAATTTTGAGTCGTTCAGAGAACCGGTAGTAAAAATTCTGACTGGCCCCGCCCCCATCTATTCTCCGCCTCCTGAGTCCCAACTGATTGGGAGGAAATGGGGATTTTGTAGTAACCTTCCCCTGGAGTGGGGTGGGAATGGAGATTTTACAGTATCCGTCCCTTGCCACGCCCACCAAGTCACACCCACAGAACCGGTAGTAAAAAAATTTGAAACCCACCACCGATTAGTACCTCCCTTGATCTTGATGGTATCCCTCTGTTAATGCAATTTAGGATTGCATTTTGGCTTTTTTTGGCTGCCGCCGCACACAGCCGGCTCATATTTAGCTGGTTGTCCACTAAGACTCCAAGATCCCTCTCAGAGTTCCTGCTATTAAGCCTGGTTTCCCCCAGTTTATATCTGTACTTTGGTTTTTCCTGCCTAAGTGTAAGACTTGACTTTTCTCTACATTGAATTTCATTTTGTTAGAAATAACTACCTGTATAGTCGTTTCAAAGTTTGGCCGAATTACGTTTTGGGGCAAACTGGCAGCCCTGGCAAGGTTGGGAGTGAAATCTTCCAAGTAAACTCTCAAAATCTGAGGTAAAACATCTGTTTTGCTGGCAGAAAAAGACAAATTTAATCCCTTCCCTGCATGGGGAAAGGATTCAGTTGGAGGAAAAACCCCACCGAGAGCCAAAGATTCAGAATAGACTAATTCTCGGCAGAGGGAAAGGATTTCAGGTCGTCCTCGACTTACGACCGTTCGTTTAGTGACCGAAGTTGCAACGGCACTGAAAAAAGGGACCGACGATGGTTTTTCACACTTAACGATCGTTACGGCATCCCCATGGACATGTGATTCACATGTCGTTGCTTGGCCACTGACTCATACTTAACGATGGTTGCAAGAACGTGGCGTCACGTGATCCCTTTTGCGACCTTCTGATGAGCAAAGCCAATAGGGAAGCCAGATTCACTTAACAACCATGTGACTCATTTAACAAACCACGGCCATTCCCTGAAGGCCTGCGGCAAAGAAAGGTCGCAAAACAGGGCAATGCTTAATTAACAACCAACTGGCTTAGCAGATGGAAATTTGGGGCTCGACTGTGGCCATAAGTCGAGGACTACCTGTAAAATGACGAGAGGAAGGCCGAGGAGATTTGGGGCAGCGTTTCCCAACTGCCCACTGCGCTTTAAAAGCAATAAAAATAAAATTCTGATGTTTTTTTGGCAGCCGCTCTCAGGAAAAGCAAAATCGCCGATGTGCATAGAGATTTTTTTTCACATAAAAATGGATTTTTTTCCTGCTGCAAAACTGCATCTCGCCCGCTCGCTTCGGGCTTCGGTTTTGCAGGGAAGCTTTTGGCCATGAGGACTAGCGACTTGGCTGTTTGTTTATTTCCAGGTAGGCCTCGTCCTACAATGGTTCCTTTCGTGACCGTTCCAAATTACATCGCCACTGAAAGAAGGAACTGATTACTGTTTTTCACACTTACGACCGTTGCAGCATCCCCGGGGTCATGTGATCAGAATTCAGAGGCTTGGCCACTGATTCATATTTATGACGGTTGTAGTGCCCCCAGGGGGGAGTGGGGTCACGTGATCCCTTTTTGCGACCTTCGGACAAGCAATGGAGAAGCCGGATTTCCTTAACAACCCTGTTACTAACGGAACAACGGCAGTGATTCGCTTAACAACTACGGCAAGAAAGATCGTAAAATGGGGCAAAATTCACTTAACAAATGTCTCACTTAGCGACAGAAATTTTGGGCTCAGTCGGGTTGTAACTTGAGGACTACTTGTATATTTTCATTTGTTTGGAGGTTTTGAATGGCTGCTGCTTCTCCTCTGTCCTTCCTTCCTTCCTTCCTTCCTTTCCTTCTTCCTTCCTTTCTTCCTTCCTTCCTTCCTTCCATTCTCTTGCCCTCCCTCCCTTTTTCTTTCTTTTTCATTTTTTCCTTCTTTTCTTCCTCTCTCTCCTGCCTTCTTTCCTTCCTCCCTCCCTCCTTCCTTCCTCTCTTCCTTTTTTCTTTCTTTCTTTTTCTTTCCCTTCCTTCCTTCCATTCTCTTGCCCTCCCTCCCTTTTTCTTTCTTTTTCATTTTTTCCTTCTTTTCTTCCTCTCTCTCCTGCCTTCTTTCCTTCCTCCCTCCCTCCTTCCTCTCTTCCTTTTTTCTTTCTTTCTTTTTCTTTCCCTTCCTTCCTTCCTTCCATTCTCTCTCCCTCCCTCCCTTTTTTTTCATTTTTTCCTTCCTTCCTTCCTTCCTGCCTGCCTGCCCTCCTTCCTTCCTTCCTCCCTCCCTCCTGCCTTCTTTCCTCCCTCCCTCCCTCCCTCCCGCCTTCCTTCCTTCCTTCCTTCCTTCCTTCCTTCCTTCCTTCCTTCCTTCATTCATTCATTCATTCATTCATTCATTCATTCATTCTCTTTCTTTCCCTTCCTTCCTTCATCCCTCCCTCCCTCCCTCCTGCTTGCTGTTGGGCCTTCCTTTCAAAAGAATTAAAAGTGGTGAAAGTGTTATCAATTTAAAACCGGCAGTGATTCCCTTAAGAACTATGGCAAGAAAGGTCATAACACAGGGCAAAATTCACTTAACCAATGTCTCACTTAACAACCAAAACGTTGGGCTCAATTGTGGTCGTAAATTGAGGACCGCCTGTACTTTGTCCGGATTTCGAAACCCGTGCCAGTTTTTTCCAGAATGTCTGTGTGGTGAGTGCGTACACATCCGAGATTATCTTGCAAAATCGATCCAGGAATTTCCTAAACCCCATTTTCCGACTCGGGGCTCTGTGTGTGTCCCCACTCCCCCGAAGGGTCGCCTTTAAGAACCACAAACCTCGCCCTGCAAACTTTTGACGCAATTCGAGGCTCTTGTGCACTTAACACCTGCCTTCTGTTTAACTTTGGCACCGGCTGATTCTCCAGGCGCCCCGGCTGGAAATCTTTTCTCTTATTAACCGCAGCAATAAATTTCTTCCCGGAGGCCAAAGATTTGACAAGCTATTTGGAAATCCGCACGAGATTCTCTCAACCTTTTACGGTGCCTGGCTCCTGACCAGCCCCCTTTCCCTTTCCAAAAAAAAAAAGAAAAAAGAAGAAGAAGAAATCTTTCTGCAGACTGCCACACCCAGCAAAAACAAACTTCGGGGTCCCCACCGATTGCAAAAGTGGGGTGCCAAGGACGGGGGTGAAGGAAAGGCCTTGCTTGCTTCCAAGCTGCCAAGAGGAAATGAGAGACTTTGCAGCTGTGGCTGGACTCCCCCTTCCATCGTTCCCTGCTGGATGGGAAGGAGGTCAGAGGTCTTAATGCTTCCATGGGGTTCCCCCTTCCCTTATTCCTCCCCCCTTTTGTTCTGATCTGGGGAAGACAGAGATAGTCTCATTTTCTCTAGATAAAAAAAACCAGCTTTTGTATTTGAAATAATCAGCTGTTTTTCAAAGCTGGGCGTCCGATTTCTCATTGGAAAACCCCCATGTGGAAAAATGCAGGCCAAAGGCTTCCAACTTCCAGATTGGGGGGGGGGGGAAGGGGGACTTCCGCTCCCAGAATTCCTCAGCCAGGGTGGCCTTGGCAGAGAATCCTGGGTGTGGAAGTCCGCACCCATCTGGAATCACCCAAACTGGCCAACGTCCTACGAACTTCTTCCAACTTAGTCTGTGTGAACGTAAAAATCAAGATTATGTGAAGGGTTAGTACCGCTTTATAAGGCCTTGGTAAGACCATATTTGGAAAATTGCATCCCGTTTTGGTCGCCACGATATAAAAAAAGATGATGAGACTCTGGAAAGAAAGAGTGCAGAGAAGAGCAACAAAGACGATTAGGGGGCTGGAGGCTAAAACATACAAAGAACAGTTGCTGGAACTGGGTATGTCTAGTTTAATGAAAAGGAGGATTGGGGGGGACGCATGTCTTCCAGGATTTGAGGGGGGTTCAGGAGCAGCTGCTGGAGCAAAAATATGGCAATTGTGTTTGGTCGGGTAGATTTTGAAGGTGGAAGAGTGGAAGAGTAGCAGGAAGCAGCAGGTTAAATGTTTTCCGTTCCAGCTTTTAACCACAGTCAGCAAGGCTTTCGCTGATAATAAGTTCCCCTTCCCTGAGCTCCTTCTCTGGCACAGGTGGAGGCCTGTTTACACCTGGAAAACATCTGTCCAGCTTCGATGGCAAAAAAAAAGCCAGTTCATGACACTGTTTTTCAAATTCAACAACTTTAAGAAATGTGGACTTCCACGCCCAGAACTCCTCAGCCAGCATGCTTTAAGATGGGTGGACTTCAATTCCCAGAATTCCCTGGCCACCATCCTTTAAAATGAGTGGACTTCAACTCACAGAATTCCCCAGCCAGCATGTTTTAAGATGGGTGGACTTCAACTCCCAGAATTCCCTGGCCACCATCCTTTAAAATGAGTGGACTTCAACTCTCAGAATTCCCCAGCCAGCATGCTTTGGGATGGGTGGACTTCAACTCCCAGAATTCCCTAGCCAGCATGCTTTAAGATGGGTGGACTTCAATTCCCAGAATTCCCCATCCAGCATGTTTTAAAATGGGTGGACTTCAACTCCCAGAATTCCCCAGCCAGCATGCTTTAAGATGGGTGGACTTCAATTCCCAGAATTCCCCAGTCAGCATGTTTTAAGATGGGTGGACTGCAACTCCCAGAATTCCCCAGTCGGCATCCTTTAAGATGGGTAAACTTCAACTCCCAGAATTCTCCAGCCAGCATGCTTTAAGATGGGTGGACTTCAACTCCCAGAATTCCCCAGTCGGCATCCTTTAAGATGGGTAAACTTCAACTCCCAGAATTCTCCAGCCAGCATGCTTTAAGATGGGTGGACTTCAACTCCCAGAATTCCCCAGTCGGCATCCTTTAAGATGGGTAAACTTCAACTCCCAGAATTCTCCAGCCAGCATGCTTTAAGATGGGTGGACTTCAACTCCCAGAACTCCCTAGCCAGCATGTTTTACGATGGATGGACTTCAACTCCCAGAATTCCCCAGCAAGCATCCTTTAAGATGGATGGACTTCAACTCCCAGAATTCCCCAGCCAGCATCCTTTAAGATGGATGGACTTCAACTCCCAGAATTCCCCAGTCGGCATCCTTTAAGATGGGTAAACTTCAACTCCCAGAATTCTCCAGCCAGGATACTTTAAGATGGGTAGACTTCAACTCCCAGAATTTCCTGGCTACCATCCTTTAAAATGAGTGGACTTCAACTCCCAGAATTCCCCAGCCAGCATACTTTTAGATGGGTGGACTTCAACTCCCATAATACCTCAGCCAAGCAAGCTGAGGCATTCTGGGAGTTGAAGTCCCTCAATCTCATCCAACTCTGAACAACACCCGGTCAGGAAGAAGTCCACCTAAGGAAGTAAGTCCTAAAGTGGAGTAATTTGGCCGGGCAAAGTCCTAATCTCAACAAACCAGGTTTACTCCTTGGGTAGAAACCTGCCAAGCCAGAAAGAGAGGAAGTGACTCATCTGAGGCCAGAGACCAGTGTGATGAGGCCGTTGTAAAGAGACGCTGGTGGAGGAAGGCCTGAGTTGCTAATTTGCAGTTCCTAGAACACGCAAAGGAACCGTCACCAAACACGCCTCTGAGTAATAATGCAAATGTTATGGCTCAATTATAATCATTGGATCATTTGGCAGACGGGCCCTAATTTAGCTGGAAGGGAAAAGCACCACGGAATGATTTCGGAGGGGCGGCATCTGAAAATACAGGTAGTCCTCGACTTACGACTACAGTGGCACCCAAAATTTCCGTTGCTAACCAAGGCACCTGTTAAGTGAGCTTTGCCCCCCGTTATGCCCTTTCTTGGCACAGTTGTTAAGTGAATCGCTGCCGGTGTTATATTGGGAAGACGGTTGTTAAATGAATCCGACTTCCCTATCATCAGAAGGTCGTAAAAGGGAATCGCGGGACCCTGGGACATTGCAAGCGTCATAAATACGAGTCAGTGGCCAAGGATCCGAATTTCGATCCCGTGAGTGTGGGGATGCTGCAAGTCTGAAAAATGATCGTAAATCCCTGTTTTTTTTCAGTGCCGTCGTAACTTTGAACCGTCACTCAAAGAAGTGAGTTGTGAGTTAAGGACTCCCTATATACACACTCTGCTTATGCACTCGCTCAAAAGGTGCGAAAATTATTTTATTAGTGTCGTTAAGGTGGCTCACACGGAGTGGTGCGGTGGCCTAGAGGTGGAGCTCTCACCTCACAATCCGGAGGCTGTGAGTTCAATCCTAGGTAGAGGCCGATATTTCTCTCTCTGGGCATGATGAGAATATATATCTGCTGAACAAAACTCCTCATTGGCGACAGGAAGGGCATCTGGCCAGGAAACACTCTGCTAGCTCCATTCAGTTGCCCAGACTCCACCCCGCAAGGGATTAAGGGGTCGTTAAATGAAGTTGATGATGTTACACAGCCAGCCAGATGTTTCTCACACAGTCAGCCAGATGTTCAGGCTGGGTTGGGCATTTTGGTCGACCCATCCAGTCCTTCCCAAGACAGATGTTGTTATGTGATGACGGGGGGGGGGGGTTTCTTTGGTAGGTTGACTCAGCCTTCCGTCCTTCCGAGGTCGGTAAAAGGAGGACCCAGATTTTGGGGGGCAAGAGGCTGACTCTGTAAACCGCTTAAAGAGGGCTGTGAAGCGGTATATAAGTCTAAGGGCTATTGTCATTTGTTTGGAGGTTTTGAATGGCTACTGCTTGTCTTCCCTCCCTCCCTCCCTCCCTCTTTCTTTCTTTTCTTTTCTTTTTATCAAATTTCTATACCGCCCGAGGACTCAGGGCGGTGAACAGCCAAGATAAAATACAGATAATACAAACATTAAACATCCCTTAAAATTATTAAATATTTTGGCTGAAACACAAATTAAAACACCCAATTTATAAAACAAATCAAACGATTTAAAAAATTTAAAAGGGAGAGTCCCTCTCTCCTTCCCTTCCTTTTCTTTCTTTCCCTCCCTCCCTCAATTTCTTTCTTTCCTTTTTTCTTTCTTTCTTTTTCTTTCTTTTCCTCCCTTCTTCCTTCCTTCCTTCCTTTCTCCCCCTCTTTCTTTCATTCTCTCCCCCTGTCTCTTTCTCTTTCTCTCTGTCTCTTTCTTTCCCTCCCTCTTTCTCTTTCTTTCTCTCTCTCTCCTTCTTTCTCTTCCTTTTTCTCTGTCTCTCCTCCCTCCCTCCCTCTTTCTTTCTTTCTCTCTCTCCTTCTTCTTTCTCTTTCTTTTTCTCTCTGTCTCTTTCTTTCCCTTCCTCCCTCTTTCTTTCTCTCTTTCTCTCTCTCCTTCTTCTTTCTCTTTCTTTTTCTCTGTCTCTTTCTTTCCCTCCCTCTTTCTTTCTTTCTTTCTTTCTCTGTCTCTGTCTTTCTTTCTTTCTTTCTTTCTTTCTTTCTCTCTCTGTTTCTTTCTTTCTTTCTTCCTTTCTTTCTCTCCTTCTTTCTCTGTCTCTCTCTCTCCCCCCTCCTCCCTCTCTCCCTCTTTCTTTCTTTCTTTCTCTCTCCTTCTTCTTTCTCTTTTTCTCTCTGTCTCTTTCCCTCCCTCCCTCTTTCTTTCTTTCTTTCTTTCTTTCTTCCTTTCTCTCTCTCTCTCCTTCTTTCTCTGTCTCCCTCTCTCCCCTCTCCCTCCCTCTTTTTCTTTCTTTCTTTCTTTCTTTCTTTCTTTCTTTCTTTCTTTCTTTCTTTCTTTCTTTCTCTCTCTCTCTCTCTCTCTCTCTCTCTCTCTCTCTCTCTCTCTCTTTCTTTCTTTCTTTCTTTCTTTCTTCTGGCTGCTGTCAAGCCTTCCTTTCAAAAGAACTGGAGGTGGGGAAGGCGTTTCCCTGGGGGGTCTTAACTGCGGCATTTCCCCCTCTTTTTTTTATCTGCCTGGGTTGGCGGGCAAGGCGAAGGGGTCGCAGCAGTGCGAGGCCTCCTTCCCTTATTTATCTGCTGCCAGCCAACACATCTGTGCAGCGTGGCAGCAGCTGGCAGCAGCCAAAGGTGGAGCCCCCGCAGCGCATGATAAACAGCTGCCCCCGGAGAGAGGGAACAAATTTAAGGGAAAGGAGGAGAAACGCAGCTTCATCCAAAATGGAAACAGGAGCAAGGGAGAGCTACTTCCCTGGCACGGGACTCCAATACAGGCAGTCCTCGAGTAACGACCGGTCGCTTAGCAACCGTTCGAAGTTCTCAGAGGACTTCCAATACAAATAGTCCTTGTAAGTTACAACGGCACCGGGAGAAAAAGGGACTTCGTTTTTCATACTTACGACCGCCGCTGCCTCCCCGCAGTCACGTGATCAAAATTCAGCTGCTTGGCAATTGATTCGTATTTATGACGGTAGCAGCCTCCTGGCGGGGGGGCGGAGGGGTGTCACGCGATCCCCGCTTTTACGACCTGACGAGCCAAGTCCACGGGGAATCCAGATTCGCTTAACAACAGCATGACGTAACAACAAAGGCAACGATTCCCTTAACAACAGCGGCAAGAAAAGTCGTAAAACGGAGCAAAACCCGCTGAACAAAATGTTTTGCTTAGCAACATAACTCTCGGGCTCCATTGGGGTTGTAAGTCGAGGACCTTAACCTGTACAGGGGGCCCTGTATGACGTGGATTCAAAGTTTTTGGCAGTCGTTGTCCCCGCTTTGCAACCGGTTTACATTTACGGCCGTTTCCTGTGAACTCCAGTTCCTTGGCATTTGGGGCAAAAATCACGCCTGCGGGGGAACCATTGGCTTGCTTAACGACCGTGGCGTTCGCTTAACGACCACTGTGAAAATGTTGCAAAATGGGGTCAGTCATGTGACTGGCCTGCTTTATGACCGAGATAGGTGGGTTTCCGTTGAAATTGTAACTCCTTGATTTATAACCATTCGTTTCAGGACCGTTTGAAGTTACGACAGCACTGAAAAAAAGAGACTTACGACTGGTCCTCACTCTTACGCCCGTTGCGGCATCGCCATGCTCACGTGATCAAAATTCAGATGTTTGGCTACTGACTCATAGTTATGACGGTTGTATAGTGCCCCGGGGTGGGGGAGGGGGTTCCTGTGATCCCCTCTTGCGACCTTCTGACAAGCAAAGCCAATATGGAGAAACTGGATTCGCTTAACAACTGTGTCAAGAAAGGTCGTAAAACGGGGCAAACCTCACTTAACAACTGTCTCGCTTAGCCAGGGAAATATAGGTAGGCCTCGACTTACGACCTCTACTGAGCCCAACATTGATGTTGCTAAGTGAGAAATGTGACTTTTGTCTCATTTTACAACGGCCCACGGGTATTAAGTGAAATCACTGCGGGTTTTTTAATTGGTCACTCGGTCATTCAGCAAATCTGGGCTTTGCTTGTCAGGCGGTCATAAATATGAAATCAAGTGAACGGGGGGATGATGCAGCAACGGTCATAAGTGTGAAATGTGGTCGTAAGTCCCTTTTTCCCCCAGCGCCGTGGTAACTTTGAACGGTCACTGAGTGAGCTGTTGTAAGTCGAGGACGGCCTATATTGGGCTGTCAATTGTGGTCGTAAGTCGAGGACTGCAGACATAGGCTCTTCTCTCTTCCCTTCCACTTCTAGGTCAGAGGTTTCTTTTCATTTAATTCATCAATTTGCATTAATATTAAGCTGTTTAACCTGCTATCCTGTTTTCCCCTCTCAAATAACATCCTGACTCCCACCAAGAAAACCGGACTCCATTCTCCACTTCCAAAGGAGACCTTTGACCCGGAACAAGCCATCATCCGGTGCTCCATGGTCCCCCTGAATGTGTCCAGATTATACCCCTGGGATCCCTTGCCCCCAGCTAAAGAACCAGAGCTGTTAAAGCTCTATGAAGTCTAAGTATAGTATATAACTATACTCTAACTATACTAAGTATAGTGTCAAGTTTCGAGGTCGTCTCGAATAAAATGCATTTCAAACAAAATCTTTGAAGAAAAAACTCCTATTTATTGAGCACGACATCCTAACCTGACTCCAAACGAAGCCAACACTGACTTCCAGCCCCCAAAACCCTCCCTTTCCGTTCCCCACTCCCCTGCACTCATTGGCCATCTTCCAAGTCATTCTACCCCTAATCTACTCCAGCTCAAAGGAATTCCCCCCCTCCCATCTCATCTCCTCGGAAACATTATCTCCAGGGAAAATAAGTAGGTGAAAAGTCAGCCGTCCCTTTCCAGACGCCTTCGCTTCTCCTTCTTATGTCAGCACTAGAGTAAATGCAGGTTGAAGTGCTGACGTAGAGTATAAGTCTAAGTGCTATTGCTATGTGAGAAAAACCCTGAGAAACAGGGTGAGAAGATGCTGCCAAGGGAAGTATCCGATAAGAGTGGGCTCAGCCCACAGCTGTATAACAGGTGAAGGAAGAGAATGGACTCAGCTGTAAAAAGGACGGTGGGAGACTTGTATTTTCAGACCTGCAAGATTCTGTTATGGCAGCGTTACTATAAAGGACAGCTTCCTGTCTGGTCTACCTAGAAAGGCTGGCAACGAGACACAAGCAGCCCTCAACTTATGACTGTTTAATGATGGTTTGAAGTTACAACCAATCTATCCGGAGCTACTTATCATCTGGATTTGAACAGAAACAGGGAAACAGAGGGAAGAGTTACTGCCGAGGGAAAATAGTCAGAGAAGAGAGGACTCAGCCCACACCTGCAAGAGGGGTAGAAGCAGCGGTGGGATTCAAATTATTTAACCACTGGCTCTCTGCCCTAATGGCCGGATGTGTGGGCGTAGCCATGGTGGGTGTGACCAGGGGGTGTGAAAGGCAGCACTCGGCCTCCTGCACCCCTCCTGGGAGCGAAAACAGGTCACAGGGGAGGACGCGCCCTCCACCCCGTGCCCTGTTTTGGGCCTAGTAGGCCTCCCTGCAGCCCCCTGGGAGTGATAACGGGCCACAAGAGGGGTGCAATGCAGCCCCCACACCCCATTTTGGGCCTAGTGGGCCTCCCTGCACTTATCTGGAAGCCAAAATGGGGCACGTGGGGACTTCTGGAAGGGGCGGGGCGGAGCCAGCCAGTAATTTAACTAGCGGTTCGCCCAAACTTCCCCGAACCGGCTGAATCCCATCACTGGGTAGAAGAAAAGACTCAGAAGGGACCCTCCCTTCCTAACTGCTCAGACTGTTAAGAAGACAGTGGAAGTTCTGTATTTTCAGACCTGCGAGATCCCTTTATGGCAACCTTACGGTAAAGTAGAATCTTCTTCCTTTCTGGTTTCCCTGGAAAGGCCGAAAGGAGTGGGAGGACAAGGATCTGAATGTGAATCCACCCTCTCTTAGAACCAGCTGGATCCCAGCCGGCTGGTCATTTGACTCCTCAGGTGGGTTCCCAGTGTTGGAATGAGCCGCATCGAGAATGAGCTGCAGGCAGGATTTCTTGGGTCTTCAGCAGTGGTGGGTTCCTCCCGGTTCAGCCCGGTTCGGCCGAGCCGGTAGCGGTGACAATATGACATCACCGAACCGGTTCTCTTTGTTCGGGAGCTGGGTCCTCCCACTCCCCTGTTATTCTTACCTTTTATTTGGTCCTGCCCCCAATCTATTCACTGCCTCCCGAGTCCCAGCTGATGGGCTAGAAGGAAAAAAACTGTTTCAACTCTTGCTGCGGAGCTTCAAAGGGCCGCCCTACAGCTGATCAGTGTTAAAAGGCAGTGTGCTGGTAGACCAGTGCGCTCGAAAAACAAATGAGTAATCCGGTGCCTCCAAGAACAAATGGGTAAACCGGTACAGCTCTGCAAGCAGTTAAAAGCCTGGTAGACCAGTACCTCTGCTAAATCCTAAAGAATTGTCACATGACCATCAAGCCACGGCCACAAAATAAGCCACGCCCACAGAACCGGCAGTAAAAAAAAATTTAGAACCCACCCCTGATCTTCAGGACCTGTGGGCACCCCTGTACCCCCCTTTCCGTTGCTTCTCTCGGCTCCTCTGATACAAGCTACCTGTTCTTGAAATAATAAATTCCACAGGAAACCAGCATGCCTTAAAAATAGCACCAGCCAGAATCATAATTTGGTGTGTGGGCGGAGGGCTGCCTAGCCTCAAGACATTCAGGAAGAAAATAAATGTAGTTGAGGATTTTAGGCTTGTCTGGAAGTGCATTTCCCTCCCTCCTTCCCAGCCCCCCAAGACAGAAAAGAGGCAAAGACATACGATGACTATAGAGAACGTCTTGGGAAACGAGAGAAGATAATAATATACGTCCCGGATTTCTGACAAGCGAAATCAATGAGAGAAGTCAGATTCATTTAACAACCCCAGGGTTCGTTTAACCACTGCAGAGATTGGATTAACAGCCGGGGGGGGGGGGAAGCGAATAAAATTGTGCACGACTTACTACCCAACTTCCTCTTGCATATCCTCCGCTAAGAAGGTATCGATGGAGAATTCTCAGTCATTCGGGTCATGGTTTTTTCCAAGAAGCAACTGGACTTTCTGGTTTTTCCTTTTGAAGACGTTTCGCTTCTCATCCGAGAAGCTTCTTCAGCTCTGACTGGATGGTGGGGAACGGAAGGATTTATACTCCTTGCAGACAGCTGGTCATTTGCATCCTTTTTAGAGAGCCGTTGAGGCCACTTGGAGGTTTCTCTGTGTCCTCAGGGTCACATGAGTGGTGGAAATGGGTGTGGAGCCTTCTTGGAACTGCTGAAAGGACTCTGTTGTAGACTGGAGATAGATGATGTCGTATCCCTCCCCCTCTGTTGAGAGAGGAGTGCCCAATTTTGACACAGATGGCCTCTTTTACCTCTCTTTCAAACCAGCTGTCCTCTCTGTCTAAAATGTGGACTTTGCTTTCTTCCAAAGAGTGGCCTTTGTCTTTTAAATGCAGATGGACTGCTGAATCTATTCATGATGGGTTTGTTCTCCTATGTTGTGCCATGTGTTTGTGAAATGGTTGTTTTGTTTCCCCAATGTACAGATCTGCCTATAGCTCCCTGCATTGTACTGCATATAAACATGTTGATCCTTTGCATCCTTTTTAGAGAGTCCTTGAGGCCACTTGGAGGTTTGTCTGTGTCCTCAGGGTCACCTGAATGGTGCAAATAGGTGTGGAGCCTTCTTGGAACTGTTGAAAGGACTGTGTTGTAGACAGGAGATAGATGATGTCATATCCCTTCCCCTCTGTTGAGGGATCTCCAAGTGGCCTCAAGGACTCTCTAAAAGGACGCAAATAACCAGCTGTCTGCAAGGAGTATAAATCCTTCCGTTCCCCACCATCCAGTCAGAGCTGAAGAAGCTTCTTGGATGAGAAGCGAAATGTCTTCAAAAGGAAAAAAACAGAAAGTCCAGTTGCCTCTTAAAAAAAAGCACCTTTGCAACATCTAAGAAGGGTAGAATTTGGACACAAATCAAGGCAACAGATTGCTTAAAAAGGATGAGCAGTATGAAATGTCAAACCCTAGTAGGGTTTCCCTACCACAATCTCACCAGGATGTTCTTTATTCAGTTGGAAATATGGATGTCATGACTTCCAAAAACTTCCCCATTGACTTTGCTGCTCAGAAGGTCACAAAAAGGGAATCACGGGAGCCCGGGACACTGCAACCGTCATAAATAGGAGCTAGTTGCCAAGCATATCTGGATTTTGATCATGTGACCATGGGGAATGCTGCAATGGTCGTAAGTGTGAAAAACAGTCCTAGGTCACTCTTTTCGGTGGCGCTGTAACTTCGAACAGTCACTAAATAAACTGTTGTAAGATGAGGACTACCTGGAATTGGTTAGGTTGGAAGGAGCATAGAGTGGAGACTTCAGACTTTTTTTTATTTAATTTGATTTATATGCCGCCCTTCTCCGGAGACTCAGGGCGGCTTACAATGCGCTAAGCAATAGCCTTCATCCTTTTTGTATATTTATACAAAGTCAGCTTATTGCCCCCACAAACTGGGTCCTCAATTTACCTACCTTAGAAAGGATGGAAGGCTGAGTCAACCTTGAGCCTGGCGAGATTCGAATCTGCAGTAATTGCAGGCAGCTGGTCTTAATAACAGGGTGCTTTAGACCACTGTACTACCCAGGCTCTTTTTAACCGTCCCTGAACAAACCTCAGATTTCCTGAGTAAAATCTAGGCTCGATAAGGGGGGAAAAAATCGCTCTCTCATTCCGTCGAAAGATTTCAAGTAGGTCGAAACACAATTGCGGTCCAGCGGTGAGCTGCCTAACACAGTCATGGATAATCAGCTGTTACCGCACGTTTTCTGGGTCCTCAATTTACCTACCTTAGAAAGGATGGAAGGCTGAGTCAACCTTGAGCCTTGGCGAGATTCGAACCTGCAGTTAATTGCAGGCAGTTGGTCTTAATAACAGGGTGCTTTAGACCACTGTACTACCCAGGCTCTTTTTAACCGTCCCTGAACAAACCTCAGATTTTCTGAGTAAAATCTAGTCTCGATAAGGGGGGAAAAAATCGCTCTCTCATTCCGTCGAAAGATTTCAAGTAGGTCGAAACACAATTGCGGTCCAGCGGTGAGCTGCCTAACACAGTCATGGATAATCAGCTGTTACCGCACGTTTTCTGGGTCCTCAATTTACCTACCTTAGAAAGGATGGAAGGCTGAGTCAACCTTGAGCCTTGGCGAGATTCGAACCTGCAGTAATTGCAGGCAGTTGGTCTTAATAACAGGGTGCTTTAGACCACTGTACTACCAAGGCTCCTTGGAAGAAAAGACTTGAAGAAAAGGAGACAAATCATTTGCCATTTCAGGATGGCAATACCAGGTCAGGTTCAGGACCCTGGACAGCTGCTCCTGGCCTTCATGGTTGGAGAGCTTAGACCAGGGAGGTCAAAGTGGATTTTTTGCCGAGGGCCCGATCAGCATTGTAGTTCCCCTCTGCGGGCCGGTGGTGGTCGGAGCAGGACGGATGCCTCCTGCAGCGCTCTGCGTGGCTCTTTTTCGGGCCATTTTTCAGCCTGTTTTCGGTCTGTTTGGGCCCCATTTTGGGCCCGTTTCGGCCAGCAGAGTGTGCAGGAGGGTGAAAACGAAGGGTGGATGCAAATGGCCTGTTTTAGCCTCCAGACGCACCACGGGCCTCTCCCTTCATATTTTTATGGACCAGATTTAAGCCTTGAGTTTGACACCCCCTTTCCTAGACACAAATTCTGATGTTCTTCTTCAATAGCCAACATCAGTTGGGTTGGAGGTCAAGATGAGGACTGAGAGCTACTGCTGGTCGAAATCAGATGGGGGGGGGGACGAAACTTTGAGGGTTGGGGGCTGCCCTTGATGTACAGCTAAGCCAAAGAGCCACTGCAACAGTTGTGTGTCACACAGAACCATATCATCTAAAGGTTGAGAAGTGACTAGAACTTATCCTAGAAGTTGGAAGTTGATCATCCAGTCCATTGTTTCTCCAACTCAGCAATTTTTAAGACCTGTGGACTTTGACTCCCAGAATTCCCCAGCCAGCAGGCTTTAAGATGGGTGGACTTCAATTCCCAGAATTCCCCAGCCAGCAGGCTTTAGGATAATGGACTTCAACTCCCAGAATTCCCCAACCAGCATGCTTTAGGATGATGGATTTCAACTCCCAGAATTCCCCAGCCAGCATGCTTTAGGATAATAGACTTCAACTCCCAGAATTCCCCAGCCAGCAGGCTTTAGGATGATGGACTTCAACTCCCAGAATTCCCCAGCCAGCATGCTTTAGGATAATGGACTTCAACTCCCAGAATTCCCCAGCCAGCATGCTTTAGGATAATGGACTTCAACTCCCAGAATTCCCCAACCAACATGCTTTAGGATAATGGACTTCAACCCCCAGAATTCCCCAGCCAGCAGGCTTTAGGATGATGGACTTCAACTGCCAGAATTCCCTAGCCAATATGTTTTAAGATGGATGGATTTCAACTCCCAGAATTCCCCAGCCGGCATGGCTAGCTGGGGAATTCTGGGAGTTGAAGTCCACACCCCTTTAAATTGCAAAGTTGAAGGAAAAAACTGGTTTAATGGACAGGCTGCAAATGTTAGCTTTCCACACCCTCCTGGCTTCTCCTTTGTCTAGTGAAAGGAAGCAAAGGGAGTTCGGGATCCCCAAACAGACCAGGTTTTGCCAGGCTGTTCGAAACAAGCTGCCAATTTGCCAGGCTCACGTCTCCCAAAACGTACCTTAACTCTCTGTCCAATCGCCTTTAAGGCCCTAATTAAAACAAAACAAAACAAAAAATAGCACAAAGACCAGAATTCAAGACTGCAGGAGGCCAGCAAATCTAGCACAACGTGGGAGGCAGTTTCCTGATCCGAACTCCAGCAAGTTTAGATTACAGAGGGATCGCAAATCTGAAATGGAACACAGAATCAGTACAATCCAATCAGAATATACCGGGGTGAAATCCAGCAGGTTCTGACAGGTTCTGGAGAACCGGTAGCGGAAATTTTGAGTAGTTCGGAAAACCGGCAAATACTACCTCTGGCTGGTCCCAGAGTGGGGAGGGAATGGGGATTTTGCAATATCCTTCCCCCAGGAGTGGGGTGGGAATGGGGATTTTGCAATATCCTTCCCCCAGGAGTGGGGAGGGAATGGGGATTTTGCAGTATCCTTCTCCCCAGGAGTGGGGTGGGAATGGAGATTTTGCAATATCCTTCCCCCAGGAGTGGGGAGGGAATGGAGATTTTGCAATATCCTTCCCACAGGAGTGGGGAGGGAATGGGGATTTTGCAATATCCTTCCCACAGGAGTGGGGAGGGAATGGGGTTTTTGCAATATCCTTCCCCCAGGAGTCGGGTGGGAATGGAGATTTTGCAATATCCTTCCCCCAGGAGTAGGGTGGGAATGTTTCTCCCAGGAGTGGGGTGGGAATGGAGATTTTGCAATATCCTTCCCCCAGGAGTGGGGTGGGAATGGAGATTTTGCAATATCCTTCCCACAGGAGTGGGGAGGGAATGGGGATTTTGCAATATCCTTCTCCCCAGGAGTGGGGTGGGAATGGAGATTTTGCAATATCCTTCCCCCAGGAGTGGGGAGGGAATGGAGATTTTGCAATATCCTTCTCCCCAGGAGTGGGGAGGGAATGGAGATTTTGCAATATCCTTCCCCCAGGAGTGTGGTGGGAATGCTTCTCCCAGGAGTGGGGAGGGAATGGGGATTTTGCAATATCCTTCCCCCAGGAGTGTGGTGGGAATGCTTCTCCCAGGAGTGGGGTGGGAATGGAGATTTTGCAATATCCTTCCCTCAGGAGTGAGGAGGGAATGGGGATTTTGCAATATCCTTCCCCCAGGAGTGAGGAGGGAATGGGGATTTTGCAATATCCTTCTCCCCAGGAGTGGGGTGGGAATGGAGATTTTGCAATATCCTTCTCCCCAGGAGTGGGGAGGGAATGGAGATTTTGCAATATCCTTCCCCCAGGAGTGTGGTGGGAATGCTTCTCCCAGGAGTGGGGTGGGAATGGAGATTTTGCAATATCCTTCCCTCAGGAGTGGGATGGGAATGGAGATTTTGCAATATCCTTCCCTCAGGAGTGGGGAGGGAATGGAGATTTTGCAATATCCTTCCCCCAGGAGTGTGGTGGGAATGCTTCTCCCAGGAGTGGGGAGGGAATGGAGATTTTGCAATATCCTTCCCTCAGGAGTGGGGTGGGAATGGAGATTTTGCAATATCCTTCCCCCAGGAGTGGGGAGGGAATGGGGATTTTGCAATATCCTTCTGCCAGGAGTGGGGAGGGAATGGGGATTTTGCAGTATCCTTCCCCTGCCATGCCCACCAAGCCACACCACGCCCACCAAGCCATGTCCACAGAACCGGTAGTAAAAAATTTTGGATTTCACCACTGGAATATACCTACCTTCCTTCCTTCCTTCCTTCCTTCCTTCCTTCCTTCCTTCCTTCCTTCCTTCCTTCCTTCCTGAGTTGGAAGGGACCTTGGAGGTCTTCTAGTCCAGCCCCCTGCTAAAGGTTGACTAAGCCTTCCATCCTTTCGAGGTAGGTAAAAGGAGGACCTGGATTGTGGGGGCAATAAGCTGACTTTGTATAAAAAAGAACAGCACTGGGGGGGGGGCAAAGCCCTACTAAGCAGGTATATACAAAAGTATGAAGGCTATTGCTTAATGCCATGATGGCAAACCTATAGCACACGTGCCACAGATGGCACACGGAACCATATCGGTGGGCACGTGAGCTCAGCTCCAGCACGCATGTATGTGCTGGCCAGCTGATTTTCAGGCCTTCTGGGCCCACCGGAAGTTGGGAAACAGGCTGTTTCCGCCCTCCGGAGGGCCTCCCAGGAGGGTGGGGAAGGATATTTTCGCCCTCCCCAGGCTCCTAGAAAGCCTCTGGAGCCTGGGGAGGGTGAAAAACGGGCCTACTGAGCCCACCAGAACTCAGCAAATGGGCTGTTTCTGGCCTCCGAAGGGCCTCCAGGGGGGTGGGGAAGGCCGTTTTCGCCCTTCTCGGGCTCCTAGAAAGGCTCTGGAGCCTGGGGAGGGTGAAAAATGGGCCTCCTGGTCCCACCAGAACTCAGCAAATGGGCTGTTTCTGGCCTCCGAAGGGCCTCCAGGGGGGTGGGGATGGCCGTTTTCGCCCTTCTCAGGCTCCTAGAAAGGCTCTGGAGCCTGGGGAGGGTGAAAAATGGGCCTCCTGGTCCCACCGTGCCATCGCATGCCAAAAGCGGGGCAGGCGTGGGGGGTCGCGTGTGTATGCATGGGGGGGCGGGGTGCATATAATTATGGGTGGGGCACATGTGTGCGCAGCACCACCGCGTTCCCTCCGCTTTTGGCACGCGATGGCAAAAAGGTTAGCCATCACTGGCTTAATGTATTGTAAGCCGCCCTGAGTCTCCGGAGAAGGGCGGCATATAAATCGAACCAATAAATGAATAAATAAAAGAAACATCTTTTTTTTTTATATATTATGGAAAATAAATTGACCCCCGTCTTCTTTGGGGTAGCCCCTCAAATACTGGAATACTGCTATCACGTCACCCCCTGCTACTCCTTCTTTTCTCTAGATGGGCCAAACTCAAATCCCGTAACTGTTTTTCATATGTTTTGGTCTCCAGGCCTTCAATCATCTTACTTGCCCTTCTCTGCACTTTTTCCTAAAAGTCTTTTTTTTGTGACGTGGTGAGCAAAACTGGATGCAGAATTCCAGGTGTGGCCTTACTAAGGCTTTACAAAGCGGTATTAATAACTTCACGTGATTTTGATTCTATGCCTCTGTTTATACAACCAAGGATTGTATTCGCTTTGTGTTGTTGTTGTTGTTGTTGTTGTTGTTGCTGTTGCTGCCGGTTTCCCCTTGAGTACTCCGCCACCCCTGTGGCTGGGCCGTGCCAAGGGCACGCTGCGAAACCTCCCTCTTCCACGCCCCAGACTGTCACCCTGAAGTTGTTTTATCGGTGACAAATTTTGCATTCTAAAACCGCCCGTCCTGTGATTATTTTTGGTGCTGCTGGAAAGCAACTTCCTCTATGCAAATGGGCCCTTAATATGCAGATTGGTGGGTCGTTAATATGCAAATTGCCTTGCGGATTTGGAGGGCCGCCAGCGTCTCTGCGGGTGTTTTTGGGCAGGCTTCCAAGGTCTGAGCCCCACAAGGGGAAAATCAGTCCTTCGTTTGACCGTTGGAGAGGAGCTGGAACCGGAGAGCTTAGTTGGCTGGGGGAAAAAAAAAAAAACACTCTGTACGTTCTCAGAGGGCGGTGGTTGTATGTGGTTGTTTTTTGTTTTTTTTTTAAACGCGCCCAGGTGTGCCTCGGAAACTCAATCCGGGAAATGATTCCTTTCGGGTTTCAAAAAACGAACATTTGTCACTCTTTCGCCAGCTCTTTTTCCTCTCAACAGCCCTGCGAGGTTGGCCAAATCTCTCACACCGCACAAAACTATCTTGCGCGCGCACCCGTCTTGCTAGGCCCGGCCTGGTTGGTTGAGGAAGTGACCGTTGAAAAGGTCAACCGAGATCCCGAACCGTGCGGCGTGTTTCGGAAGCTGCTCGGTGTCTTCCGGGAGCTGGTTTGGCCTTCTCAAATTATTATTGCGGTTGGTGGCAGAGGCAGCCAGATGTTCAGACTGGATTTGGAGTTTTTGTCCACCTAGCAAGTCCTTCTCGAGGACCTTGGGAAGGTCCCAGATGTGGATGTTTGAGGGTGTGGAAGGTTTCGTTGAAGGATGTCAGCTGTTCCAAGCAAAACTGCCTTTTTTGTAATTGACTGATGGGGCTTTTGTCAATGCCGATGATACTCAAGTGATGCTTCAGATGTTTTGGGATTGCCCCCAAGGATCCTATGACTATTGGGATTAGCTTTGCTTTCTTTTTGCCACAGTCGTTCTACTTCTAGGAGCAGGTATTTTTACTTTGTGATTATATCCAGTTCTTCTCTTGCCTTCTCTTGTCCCTTCTCTTCTCTTCTCTTCCTCCCTCTCTCCATGTCTTACTTTCTTTCCCACCTCTCTTCTCTCTCTTCCCTTCCCTCCCCTCTCCTTTCTTATCCCTCCCTCTCCATTCCTGTCTCCCTCCCCTCTCTCCTTCCTTCCTCCCTCCCTCCCTCCCCCCATTCTGTCCTTCCTTCCTCTTTCCCTCCCCTCTCTCCTTCCTTCCTCCCTTCCACCTTTCCTCTTTTCCCGCTCCCTGTCCTACCTTTTTTCTCCATTTCCTCCCCTCCTCTCCTTTCCTCTCCTCTTGCTTCCACACCCATCCTTTTTTCCTCTCCTTCCTCCCTCCCTCCCTCCCTCCCTCCCTCCTGCCTTCTTTCCTTCCTTCTTCTCTCCCTCCTTCCTTCTTCTCTCCCTCCCCTCTCTCTTTCCTTCTTTCCTTCCTTCCGTCCACCTTTCCTCTTTCCCTCCTTCCCTGTCCTACCTTTTTTCTCCCTTTCCTCTCCTCTTGCTTCCACACCCATCCCTTTTTTCCTCTCCTTCCTTCCTCCCTCCCTCCCTCCTGCCTTCTTTCCTTCCTTCTTCTCTCCCTCCTTCCTTCTTCTCTCCCTCCCCTGTCTCTTTCCTTCCTTCCTTCCGTCCACCTTTCCTCTTTCCCTCCTTCCCTGTCCTACCTTTTTTCTCCCTTTCCTCTCCTCTTGCTTCCACGCCCATCCCTTTTTTCCTCTCCTTCCTCCCTCCCTCCCTCCTGCCTTCTTTCCTTCCTTCTTCTCTCCCTCCCCTCTCTCTTTCCTTCCTGTGGCCTTACCTGCAAGGCCTTATAAAGTGGTGCTAACCCCCCCCCCTCAGGGGTTGGTCTGGTTCCCCTTCCCTCAGCTGGACTTCGTCCGGTAGCAAAAGGGCCGGCTGTTGAAAATGATCTCCCCAGGGAGAAGACCAGCGCCTGAGGTTTCTACAGGAGGTGTCTCCTTTGGCCGCTTGGTCAGGGATCGATGTCTCCCAAATCCTGGCTCCGTTGGGCTGGGTTGACTTCCCCCCCCCTCCACAGGGTTTGGGGCCTCCATATCTGGTTTCTGGCTCCTTTTACAGCTGTTCTTTTGAGAGGACCCTTGTTCTTCTCTTAATCACCTCCCTTGCGGGCTTCCCGGGCTCTGGGCACAGGTGTGGAGGGCGAGCGGCCGGCAGAGATTAGGACGAAGGACAGTGGGGCGGCTGTGGTGGGGGCCGGGGGCGGGTGGGCATGGCACACATGTGCCTCTCTGGGTCCTCGTTTGGATGTCTCCCAAATATAGTCTTCGTTCAACTGCCTTTCCAACGGGGACGGGGGGGGGGCTCTTTTCTAGATGGCCGGCCAAGCGAATCGCCAGGTCTCCCTGCTCCAGCCGAGCAGAGCTGAGGCTTGGTGGGGCCAGAGGCTGAGGTTTGCTTGTAAGCATCCAAGACTCGTGTAAAAATGAGATAGGGAGGGAGGGAAGGAAGGAAAGAAAGAAAAAGGAAGGAAGAAAGAAAGGAAGGAGGGAGGGAGGGAGGGAGGGAGGGAGAGAAAGAAAAAGAAAGAGAGAAAGAAAGAAAGAAAGAAAGAAAGAAAGAAAGAAAGAAAGAAAGAAAGAAAGAAAGAAAGAAAGGAGGGAGGGAGAGAGGGAAGGAAAGAAAGAAAGAGGAAGGAAGGAAGGGAGGAGGGAGGGAGAAAGAAAAAGAAAGAGAGAAAGAAAGAAAAAGAAAGAAAGAAAGGAGGGAGGGAGAGAGGGAAGGAAAGAAAGAAAGAGGAAGGAAGAAAGGAAGGAAGGAGGGAGGGAGAAAGAAAAAGAAAGAAAGAAAGAAAGAAAGAAAGAAAGAAAGAAAGAAAGAAAGAAAGAAAGAAAGAAAGAAGGGAGGGGGGAGGAAGGGAGGAAAAGAGAAAGAAAGAAAAAAAGAAGAGGGAGGGAGGAGAGAAAGAAAGAAAAAGAGAAGGAAGGAAGGGAGAGAAAGAAAAAGAAAGAGAGATAAAGAAAGACGAAGGAAGGAGAAAGGAAGGAAGAAGGGAGGGAGGGAGAGAAAGAAAAAGAAAGAGAGATAAAGAAAGACAAAGAAAGAAAGAAGAAAGAAAGAAAGAAGAGGGAGGGAGGAGAGAAAGAAAGAAAAAAGAGAAGTGAGGAAGGGAGAGAAAGAAGGAAGGAAGGAAGGAAGAAAAAGGAAAGGAGAAAGGTAGGAAGGGAGGGAGTGAGGGAAAAAGGAAGGAAGGAAGAAGGAAGGGAGAGATGAAGGAAGGAAGGAGAGGGGAAGAAGAGGGGAGGAAGGGAAGAGAGAAGAGGAGATGACAGAAAAGAAGAGGAGAGGAGGAAGGGAAGGAAAAGGGGACAGAGAGAAAGATAATCTTGTGAGTTGCAGCAAGAAACAGGATAAAAATCTCTGCCGGTCCTTAAAATAGAAAGCGACACCAGAGGCAGCAAAGATCGAAGCTTCATTGTTCTTTTTTTGAGAGAAAGAGAAAAAAAATTGAGATAATTCAGATTTGGTATACAGGAGCTGGAACTGGTGCTGATGCTGGTGGCTGGCTGGGGAATTCTGGGAGTTGAAGTCCAGAGGTCTTAAAGTTGCCAAGGTTGGACACTCCTGCCTCTAAATCATGGCACGCAAAGAGGGTCCCTTTAGAAAAGATGCCATTTATACTTTCTTGAGAAAGGACAGGTACAATACAGACAACTACAGGTAGTTGTCTATGGAGATACTCAGTCATCCAGGCCATGGTTCTCCCAAAGGTGTTTTTTTAAAGGGACTTGAAAACTGGACTTTTTAAAATTTTTCCTTGAAGTCGTTTTGTTTCTCATCCGAGAAGCTTCTTCAACTCTGACTGGATGGAGGGGAAGGATTTATACTCCTTGCAGACAAAGCTGGTCATTTGCATCCTTTTAGAGGGTTGTTGAGGCCACTTGGAGGTTTCTCTGTGTCCTCAGGGTCACCTGAGTGGTGCAAATAGGTATGGAGCCATCCTGGAACTCCTGAAAGGACTATGTTGTAGACTGGAGATAGATAGATATCATATCACTCCCCAGTGGGGAAATGTAAAATTTGTTACTACCGGTTCTGTGGACGTGGCTTGGTGGTGGTGGTGGGGTAATGTGACTGGGTGGACGTGGCCAACTTTTTATTTTTTTTACTTTTAAAAGCATTTTTTCTACAACCTTAAGAGGTTGCAGAAAAAAAATGCTTTTTTTAAAAGCCTCTGACGATCAGGCAACTCAGCTGGAATCGTCAGAGGCTTTTAAAAGCATTTTTTCTACAACCTCTTAAGGTTGTAGAAAAAATGCTTTTAAAAGCCTCTGACGATCCCAGCTGAGCCGCGCGATCATCAGAGGCTTTTTTTTTTTTACTTTGAAAAGCATTTTTTCCGCCGAAGAGGTTGTAGAAAAAATGCTTTTAAAAGTAAAAAAAAAGAACCTCTGATGATCGCGCAGCTCAGCTGGGCATGGGGAGGGGGGGCAGGGATTTTTGCTACCGATTCTCCGAACCACCCGCCGCCATCGCTACCGGATCAGGTGATCCGGTCCGAACCGGGAGCATTTCACCCCTGTCCCTCCCCCTCTGTTGAGAGAGGGCTGTTCAATCTTGACACAGATGGCCTCTTTGACCCCTCTTTCAAACCAGCAGTCCTCTCTGTCCAAAATGTGGATTTTGTTGTCTTCCAAAGAGTGGCCTTTGTCTTTTAAATGCAGATGGACTGCTGAACCTTGTTCTGGTGGGTTTGTTCTCCTATGTCGTGCCACACGCTTTTGAAGTGGCTGTTTTGTTTCTCCAACGTACAGATCTGCACATGGCTCACTGCATTGTTGTGCATATAACCCGTTGCTCAATTTATGTCTGGGTGTTTTACTCTTGGGGTGGACAAGCTTCTGCCGTAGTGTATTCTTGGGTTTGAAGCAGGGGTGAAATGCTCCCGGTTCGGACTGGCTCAGTAGTGATGGGGCTGGCAGTTTGGAGAACCTGTAGCAAAAATCCCTGCCCCCACCCCCCATGCCCAGCTGAGCTGCGTGATCATCAGAGCCTTTTTTTCTTTTTAAATGGCTCTCACGAGCCAAGCTCTGACGATCAGGCAACTCAGCTTAGATCGCCAGAGCCATGTAAAAGAAAAAACGTTTCTTTTTTTCTCCCTCCCCCTCAGCCTCCAGCTTGCTTACCTTAGCTGCTGGTCGCAACGCTGTAATACCTGCAATCCATTGCATCAGCAAGCAACTGAATCTTCCTGCCTGCAATCAAGCTCATCGGTGAGCAGCTCTATCTGCAACTTTAAGACTTGTGGATTTCAACTCCCAGCAAAGCTGGCTGAGGAATTCTGGGAGTTGAAGTCCACAAGCCTTAAAGTTGCCAAGGTCGGAGACCCCTGTTCTATTGGGTAAGTTTTTTTCCCCTTTGGGAGCTTTAAAAAAAATAGTTAATTGGGGTTTTTTTTAGTTGTTCTTTTTTTAGACCTAGCCATTTAAAATTTAGGAAGTTTTAAATTTAGCTGCTTTTATATAAAAATAAATATAAAATAAAATAAAATAATATTTGTGCAGCTTTCTGAGAGTTAGTGTGTTTCTGTAGTGTTTCACTCTAACTACACAAACACACAAAATCTCACAAAGCTGTATGTGGAATTTTGTGTGTGTAAAGTGTGAAAGTTGGTTTTTTGGGCTTTTTGTGGCTGTGTGAGGTTCCTGCTTGTTGCAGGGGCCATTTTGGGTCTAGCACAGTTGCATTTATATTGTGGGTGAGCCAGTTGTGTTGTGTTGTGTGTGTGTAAAGTGTGAAAGTTGTTTTTTTGGGGGGCTTTTTGTGGCTGTGTGAGGTTCCTGCTTGTTCCAGGGGCCATTTTGAGTCTAGCACAGCTGCATTTATATTGTGGGTGAGCCAGTTGTGTTGTGTTGTGCTTTGTAGGTTAAAAAAGGGCAAAGAAGTGACATTGACTTGGCCGTGCCCACCCAGTCACCTTACCACCAAGCCCCGCCCACTAATAAAGCCACGCCCACAGAACCGGTAGCAAAAAATTTTAGATTTCACCCCTGGTTTGAAGGGTGTACATATGTTGTGTTGGCTGAAGATCCTCCTGAGCTATTCCTTTTGCAAGATTATTGTCATGTTGCTATGCCACAAGAATTTACCAAGACCGATGACTTTTGGTAATCACCCAACCTACGAAGATAACGTCAACCAGTTGGGTCAGGTAACATCATCAGTGGAGTTTAAAGGATGTCAGCGTTGATGTTCTTTTATTTCTTTTCTTTTCTTTTATTAAATTTCTATATCGCCCTACTCCCGAAGGACTCAGGGCGGTGAACAGCCACAGGATAAAACACATAAATACAAAAATTTAAAATAGAATAAAAACGAATTAAATAATTTGGCTGAACAAATTTAAAATACCCCATAATTTAAAAACAAATTAAAATTTAGATTTAAAAAGGGGAGAAGATTTAGGCCAGGCCAGCTTGATGAAATAAAAAAGTCTTAAGCGCGGGACGGAAGGTGCGCAGATCCGGGATCCTCCGTATCTCCGGGGGGAGCTCGCTCCAGATCGTAGGTGTCCCCACAGAAAAGGGGCTCCTCCGGGTGTCGTCGGCCAAACAATGTCGACTGGCGGCCCCTAGGGGGAGGCTCTCCCCCTGGGGGCCGCCAGTCGACATTGTTTGGCCGACGGCACCTGGAGGAGCCCCTCTCTATGGGAGCGTACCGGCCGGTGGGAGGCTATTGGTGGTAGCAGGCGGTCCTGTAGGTAACCAGGTCCTAAGCCATGGAGCGCTTTAAAGGTGATAACCAAAACCTTGAAGCGCACCCGGAAGACCACCAGGAGCCAGTGCAGCTTGCGCAGGAGAGGTGTTACATGGGAACTCCACGTCGCTCCCATAACCACCCGTGTGGCCACACTCTGCGCCAGTTGGAGCCTCTGAGTGCACCTCAAGGGGAGCCCCATGTAGAGAGTGTTACAATAGTCCAGACGAGAGGTGACGAGGGCATGAGTGACTGTGTGTAGAGTGTGTGTTTTGTTTATAAAGGCTTTGTGTGGACAGTAGGTTTTGTGATGGCTCAGGTGTGAGTGGGTCAGTGAGGGTCTTGTGATAGGTCAGGAGTGAGTCCTCAGTCGGAGTCTTGTGATGAGTCTTGAGATGGGGAGGTCACATCAGGTGAGGGTCTTTTGGAGGTGAAGTACAGGTTGGGGAAGACTTGTGTGGGTCTCTTGTGGGTCGGTTGCCATCTCTGGTTGGCTGTGCGGTTGATTTCAATTCTGGGGCGGTGATTCATAACGGGGGGGTGAAATGCTCCCTGTTCGGACTGGATCGCCCGATCCGGTAGCGATGGAGGTGGGTGGTTCGGAGAACCGGTAGCAAAAATCCCTGGCCCAACCCCCATTGCCCAGCTGAGCCGCGCGATCATCAGAGGCTTTTTTTTATTATTATTTTTAAAAGCATTTCTTTCTACAACCTCTTTGGCCAAAAAAATGCTTTTAAAAGTAAAAAGAAAAAAGCCTCTGATGATCGCGCGGCTCAGCTGGGATCATCAGAGGCTTTTAAAAGCATTTTTTCTACAACCTCTTCAGCCAAACAAGTTATAGAAAAAAATGTTTTTAAAAGGAAGAAAGCCTCTGCCGATCAGGCAACTCAGCTGAGATCGTCAGAGGCTTTTAAAAGCATTTTTTTTACAACCTCTTCAGGTTGAAGAGATTGTAGAAAAAAATGGTTTTAAAAGTTTTAAAAAAAAAAGTTGGCCATGCTCACTCAGCCATATTACCCCACCACCACCAAGCCACGCCCACAGAACCGGTAGTAACAAATTTTACATTTCACCACTGGTTCATAGGCTGTTTGTCGGTCATTGTGTCCATTGATGGGCTTGCTTGTGGAGTGCCCGGCTTCGATGAACTCAGGCGCGTGTCCGGTGGGTAGCGTGGCCGATGATTTTTGGGTTGCACCAATCGAAACTGGTGCTGGTCGGTGTCGGTGTGGGTAGAAAGGAAGGATTTGGGACCGTGGCATTTCGACTGCCAGCTGTAGGGTTCCGCTGATTGGTGGGATTCAGCCGGTTCTATCCGGTTCGGGAAAACCGGTAGTGGCGACTGCGGGAGGCTCTGCCCAACCGCCTGGACATAATGTGCGAGCAAAGAGCGTGCGCGGGAGGCTGTACGCATGTGCAGAGGAGGCGTATACGAGCGAAGCGAGCGCGAGCGCACGCGTGCTCGCATTTGCGAACCGGTAGGGAAGGTAAATGAATCCCACCTCTGGTTCCATTGCGTTCCTTTATCTCCCCGATGACTCTCGGATCGGTGTGTCTTTCGGCGAGCGATCCCAGATGCCGTCACTTGATCCCGTCCCTTCCGTCTTTAGGACAGAGACCTGGGTAACCCGATGCCTCCGAGCGGAACAGATTCTTCTGACGTCACCGAACTTCCACCAGATTTCTGGAGCCACTGGGGCCACGGCCGCCGCAGCTGTCGGGAGGATGGGCTTTGGGTTACAAAGTGACATCAGTTTTGCCAGGTCCACCTGTTGTGGAGGTGTGTGTGTGTGTGTTGGGGGGGGGAAAGACCCTTACAATGGGTGAAAGAAACAGCTGAGCTGCCCGGGGGGGGCTCCCTCCCCAGCTAAGGTAATTGCACGCATGTCTATCAAGGGGTTCCCTTTGGGGTCAGGATGCAGGGAAGGGGGGGAGGCATGGTAGACCACCAAAATTAGAAGTAGGAAATGAGAAAAATAAATGTAATTCAGTGCAGCCTGCGCCAACACGGAGTGTGTTTATCTCCATACTCCTTTCTTCTTTCCTTCCTCTTTTGCTCTCCTTCCTTCCTCTCTCTCTCTCCTTTCCCTTCCTTCCTCCATCTCTCCTTTCCCTTCCTCCCTTCCTTTTACCCCTTCCTTCCTTGCTCTTTTCCTCCCCCTTCTTTCCTTCCTCTCTTCCTCCCTCTCTCCTTTCCCTTCCTTCCTTTTCTCCCCTTCCTTCCTTCTTCTCTCTCTCTCCTTTCCGTTCCTTCCTTCCTTTTCTCCTTCCTTCTTTCCTTCCTTCCTCTTTCCCTCTCCTTCCTTCCTATTCGTCTCTCCTTTCCCTTCCTTCCTTCCTTTTCCCCCTTCCTTCCTCGCTCTTTTCCTCCCCCTTCCTTCCTTCCTTCCTCCCTCCCTCCCTTTCTCCTTTCCCTTCCTTCCTTTTCCCCCCTTCCTTCCTTGCTCTTTTCCTCCCCCTTCCTTCCTTCCTCCCTCCCTCCCTCTCTCCTTTCCCTTCCTTCCTTCCTTCCTTTTCTCCCCTTCCTTCCTTCTTCTCTCTCTCTCCTTTCCGTTCCTTCCTTCCTTTTCCCCTTCCTTCTTTCCTTCCTTCCTCTTTCCCTCTCCTTCCTTCCAATTCCTCTCTCCTTTCCCTTCCTTCCTTCCTTTTCCCCCTTCCTTCCTTCCTCTTTCCATCTCCTTCCTTCCTTTTCTCCCCTTCCTTCCTTCCTTCCTCTTTCTCTCTCCTTCCTTCCAATTCCTTTCCCTTTCTTCCTTCCTTCCTTTTCCCCCTTCCTTCCTTCCTTCCTTTTTCCCTCTCCTTCCTTCCTTTTCCTCTCTCCTTCCCCTTTGAAAAAAACCTATCATCCATCCATCCACCAACCCACTTATTCTCTCTCTCTTCCCCATCATCTGTTGATTGATCGATCGATCAATCAATCATTTGTCTATCATTTCTCTCTCTCTCTGTCTGTCTGTCTCTCTGTGTCTTTCTCTCTCCGTTTTTCACAATCACTATGTGTGATGAAAATTCACACACTTGGCAACTGGCATGTACCCCCCTTCTCACCTGCAAAGTCCATGAGGAAGCCAGGTTCCGCCTAACCACCGGGTTACTCGCTCAACAACCGCAGCGATTCACTTAGCAACGGTGGCAAGAAAGGTCGCAAAATGGGGCAAAATCCACTTAACGACGGTCTCCCTTTGCAACAGAAAAGCTGAGTCCATTGTGGTCCTAAGTCGAGGACTCCTCGTATAATTACTCTAAAGTATCATTCTTCCGTAGAATAGAAGGGGAATTTACTCCCAGGTAAGGGAGCCTGCAGGATCTACAGTTTTTTTTCCTCCGTAGACATTAAAAAAGAAGAAGAATCCAGACAAACCGCAAGCAATTAATTCTCGACGGTCCCCAAAGCCTGCTGAAAAACCAAAGCTTTTACTCATTTATTGAATGATAAAGAGGAAATGGAAGAAAAAATGCAATTCCTATCTATTTTCGGATGTGGTTACAAATGGCTTATTGAGCAGGCAGCTTAAACCCGTTTAATTAGAATGCAAGCAATCCGTCTTTCCCCATCAAGGGGAAAATATTTGCTCTTCGCCAGGGCGAAATCCACTGGATGTTTCCCCCCCCACACACTTTTAATGCAACAGGAAAGCCAGATCCTCCTCCATGTGAATTCTTCCCTCCCGCCAACCGGCTTTTTTCTTGATTTTCTGGCTTTTGCAAAAAAAAAAAAAAAGCAGGAAATGGAAAGAGGATGCTTCCCCTTTCTCCTCCTCCTCTTCTTCTTTGTCCTTCTCCTCTTCTTCCTCCTTTTTAGCCTCCTCTTTATCCTCTTTCCCTCCTCCTTCTCCTCCTTCTCTTCTCCTCCTCTTCCTCCTCCTTCCTCCTTCTGCTTCTCATCTTTCTCCTTCTTGTTGTCTTCTCTCCTCCTTCTTCCTCTTCCTCCTCCTCCTCCTCCTTGTCCTTGTCCTCTTTCTCTTTCTCCTTCTCCTTGTCCATCTCCTCTTTCCTCCTTCTTCCTCTTCTCCTTCCTCTTCCTCTTCTTCTCCTCCTCCTCTTCCTCCTTGTCCAACTCCACTTTCCTCCTTCTTCCTCTTCTCCTTCCTCTTCCTCTTCTCCTCCTTCTCTTCCTCCTTGTCCAAGTCCACTTTCCTCCTCCTTCCTCTTCTCATCCTCCTCTTTCTCCTTCTCCTCTTTTTCCTCCTTCTCCTCCTCCTCTTTCTCCTTCTTTCTCCTCCTCCTTCTGCTTCTCATCTTTCTTCTCCTCCTTCTCTCCTCCTCCTTCCTCTTCCTGCTCCTCCTTCTCCCTTCTCCTCCTTCCTCTCCTCCTTCCTCCTCCTCCTCCTTCCTCTTCCTCTTCCTCCTCCTCCTTGTCCTTCTCCCCTCTCCTCCTTCCTCTATTTCCTCCTCCTTGTCCTCCTCCTCTTTTACTCTTTCTCCTTCTCCTCACCCTTGTCCATCTCCTCTTTCCTCCTTCTTCCTCTCCTCCTCCTTCCTCTTCCTCTTCTCCTCCTCCTATATAATCCATATACAATGCTCAGCAAATGTGTGAGAAGTGTGAGAAACGGTCATAAGTCCCCTTTTTTCAATGTCGTAACTTTGGACAGGCACTAAATGAGTGGTTGTAAATGCTACTCTGAGCTACCTGCAGGGAGGCCTCGACTTAACAACCATTCGTTTAATGATTGTTCAAACTCACAGCACCCGTGAAAAAAGGGATTTAGGAGGAGGAGGTCCTCACCTTCACAACTCAGGGCCTGGTGGCTCAGCAGTCTGATAGCATTGATTAACACCAGCTCTCTGCAATTACTGTAAGTTCAAATCTCACCAGGCTCAAGGTTGACTCAGCCTTCCATCCTTTCTAAGGCAGGTAAATTGAGGACCCAGTTTGTGGGGGCAATAAGCTGACTTTGTATAAAATATACAAAAGAATGAAGGCTATTGCTTAACGCACTGTAAGCCGCCCTGAGTCTCCGGAGAAGGGCGGCATATAAATCAATTTAAAAAAACAAACAAACACTCTCACAGCATCCCATAATCAGGTGATCAAAATTCAGACGACTTGGCACCCGACTCACCATTTACGACGGTCGGCAGTTGCCACCTTCCGACAAGCCAAGTCCATGAGGGAAGCCGGATTCATTTCACAAACGGGTTACCAACTTAACCACTGCGGTGACTCATTTAACAACCGCGGGGAGAGGGGGGAGGAAGGTTGTAAAAATGGCCACGCCTCACATAACAACCGTATTTCGCCACAGATATTCTGCTCCCAGTTGCGGTTGTAAGTTGAGGTTTCCCTGCATAGCAGTGTTTCTCAACCTTGGTAGCTTGAAGATGGGTGGACTTCAACTCCCAGAATCCCCCAACCAGCGCTCCACCCATCTTCAAGCTACCAAGGTTGAGAAACATTGCTGTAGAGGAAGAAAGGACTTTTGTTTCCTTTTATACAGATGTTTCGCTACTCAATCCTCTTTGATTCGTTTCTGATCCCATAATCCTCCCGGTTTCAACCTCCAGACGCACTTCGTAAATTCTCAATTTCTACAGTCTTCCAACCACCCTTTTATGTTTTTTTTAATGTCTGGCCTTCGGGTGCTTTGGAAAATAGCTTGACCCCCTCCTCTCTGTGGCAGCACCTCAAATATTGGAATAACTGCTATCCTGTCTCCCCTGGTCCTTCTCTTCACTAGAGTAGCCATGCTCAGTTCCTGCAACCGTTCTTCATATGTTTTGGCCTCCAGTCCCCACATCATCTTGGTTGCTCTTCTCTGCACTCTTTCTAGAGTCTCAACCTCTTTTTTTATAGTATGGTGACCAAAACTGTATCCTCTTTATCCTTTATCTTCAATGTTAACCTATCCATTTCTGCACATTCTAATATTTTCTTAAATTAATATGCTTTCATCTACAGGGGTTCCCTGGTTTTTCCCAATATTGCGCAAATAGGTATATACAAAAGTATGAAGGCTATTGCTTAAAAGCATTGTAAGCCGCCCTGAGTCTCCGGAGAAAGGCGGCATATAAATCAAACTAACTAACTAACTAACTAACTAACTAACTAACTAACTAACTAACTAACTAACTAACTAACAAATAAATAAATACAATTCTTGCTGCTGTCAGCACCTATAATATTACGTATACAACCCCTTTGTCATATTTTTCTGAATATACACATGAATTCTATCGGCTGTTGTCAAGACTCCCGTGGGGTCATGTAAGGGTCAAGTTTGCCTGAGCTAAGTTTGGTTGAAGTTTGCCAGGGGTGATGCAACATCCTTTGGATAGTGTGCAATGTAGTGAGCTCTGTGTCTTAGTGGGTTAATCCTATTATGTCCTGAAGGGTCATGTCTTAATCCCTTCACTTTTGTTTTGTAGATAGGCTGGCCCAGTCTTTCTCAATGAGCACAAAATATCTGCTGGGGGCTATTAAGGAAGCTGGGGGCTGCTTTCCAAGAGCATGTTTCTCCATTTCTTATCCAGGGAAATATAATATTCTGACTCTTTAATATTTCTCAAAATATTTCCTTCTTCAAGGAGAGGGGTGGGTGCTAACTTTCTACATTGCCATCGATGTAACATTTGCAGTTCTTCCCTCTCTTTTCCTCCTTTTGAGACGTTAAAATTTTCAGATCAATAGTCTTCGTGGCATCGTACAATCTCTCCAGCATTCGCTGCAAATCGCTTGCATTCTCAGGCCAACAGTACCAAAGCGCATGCTTTAACAGAATAGCAGAAGAAGGGACCTTGGAGGTCTTCTAGTCCAACCCCCTGCTCAAGCAGGAAACCCAGTACAGATAGTCCTCAACTTACCACCACAAGAGAGCCCAACATTTTGGTTGTTAAGTGAGACATTGGTTAAGCGAAAAGTTTCTTCCCCCCCCGCCCCCATTTTATTACTTTTCTGGCCCCAGCTGTTCAGTGAATCACTGCAGTTGATAAATTAGTAAGCCGGTTGTTAAGTGAATCCGGCTTCCTTCACTGACTGCTCGTCAGAAGGTCGCAAAAGGGGGTCACGTGACACAGCAAAGGTCCTTCATAGGAACCAGTTGCCAAGCACCTGAATTTTGATCACATGCTCGTGGGGGGGACGTTGCAATGGTTGTTTGTGCAAGGACCACTTTTTCGAGTGCCGTCATAACTTCAAACGGTCGCTCAACGAATAGTTACGAGAGTTGTCGATGTTCTGCAAAATTAACAGTTGGAAGGGACCTTGTCGGTCATCCATGTTGTGGTCCTCCAGCAGCCTGCAGAGCTGGCAGCGGAGTTGGACAGTGAGGAGGCTGGGGAGGACCATGGGCCAGTCCTGGAGTCTGGGGAAGGCCCGGATGAGGGCTCTGCGTCAGAGGCAGAGATGGGGCCAGGGCCATCTGGGAGCAATGCGCAGACTCCGGAGCATCCAGAATCGGATATCAGAGAGGCAGAGGAACAGGAGGAGCCTGTTCCTAGTGCACGCATGCACAGAGCTGCCAGAAGGCAAGAGCAGCTAAAGCAAAAAGGACGACTCGGGAGTAAGGCCAGGAGATGATTGACCCCTCCCATAAGGCTTAAAAGAGCAGAAAAGGCTCTTGGGCTCTTTGTAGGAAAGCAACATTGCTAAAGCAGTTTCCAGTCAGCGTCCCTTATTTCTGAACTTTGTGGGGCTTTGCCATTAAAGGCCTTTGGCAGGATGCCAAAGAAGATAAAGGTTTAAAGATAAAGA